>PVKA01015690.1:37605-49672 GCA_004027165.1 Ctenomys sociabilis | reverse complement strand
ATAATTTGATTTGAAACTGTCTCATTGCTTATTCATTCTTCAATAAAATTATGGAAAAAATAAAATAGGACAGCTACTATCTCTTAATTCAGTAAGAAGAAAGACTTGTACTAATTGTGTTTGAACAGGATATCATGTCTACATCTTATACTGTGAATAACCACTATGAAGACAACAATATGCAATGTATTAATTATTGAAACTGTTCTATTATTTGGTTTTGAAACTATCTCATTGCTATTTTTTCTCAATAAAATTAATTTAAAAAACACTAAAAACAGAATGAAGTAAACATTCAACATTAATATCTTAGGCATGAAACAGAAAATCAATATGAAGTTGTAAGAAAGATAAAAATGGGGGTAGAAAGTAATATTTTCACCTCTGAAAGGGTGAAAATGTTCAAAATTTGTTTGTTGAAAGTATGATAAAACTGATATTTATTTATAAGGTTCATTGTTATGGTTTATGTCTAGCTGTTCCCCTGAAGCCTTACACAATCACAAGGCAGTTTCTAAGAGCTCTGATTAATTTGTGAGCCAAGGCTGGACTGTGGATGTGACTGTGAAAGCCACCTTGGGGCAGATAGCCTGGGTGAAATATAATGAAGGGAGAGAGGCTTGCCCTCTGCCTCTGCTTTCTCCCTTTCCGCTCTTTCTGTCTTCTGCCAGCTGGGACTGTTGCCCCTGGGTCATGCCATCCTGCTGAGGAGCCAGCAGAGTATGGATTGAAACCCCTACAAACCTTTCTTCCCTTAATTTTGGATGTTGGGTATTTTGTCCCAGCAATGAGTGAAAGTAACTGAGACATTCATTAAGTTAAAAGGAAAAGCCATGTGAAAAGTGGAAATTATATTACTGATGGATACACAATAGATTAAAAATATAGCTATTTGATTCAGTATGGATAAATCTTAGAAAAATAAGGTTGAGTGAAAAAAGCTAGATGTAGAAAACTTGTATTATTATGTTTAATTAGAAATATACTATATGCATATCTAATTTATACATTTCATTTTATTTATGGATTCAGCCTGATGAAGCAAGATTACAATGAAAGACAAAGAACTGGGAATCATAAATTGAAAACTGGTTTCTTTTGTTGTGGTCTATAAGCACTTTTACAAAATATAACTTTAAAAATATGTCCTGGAACCAATCTTTCCCATTTATTTGAAATGAAATTATTTTAGTTTCTTTGTAGACAATGAATGTTGTTAAGTAAATGTTTCTTTTTACAAAGATTCACTTTTAGGTTATTATTTTTAATCTTGCTATCCTGAATGCCAAGCAGTCCATAGTTCCATAATCATGCACATCTCAGGCAATAATAGAGCACAGAAACAATGCTTGCTTAAACTAACATGCTGTATTATTCATTGGTCCCTTGGTAATCTCTCAAATTCCAGAAATGGTTATGGTTGTGTCAGATAGTTGCATTATCAATCTTTTCTTAGACTTTCCATTTGTTGACAAAACTAGAGATGGCCAATCAATAGAATCTTTTATCTCATGCTGGCCTCCAGCTTTGAACTTGTCATCCTACGGAGTTGGCTAGATCAGAATTGTACCAGCATAATTACAGGGTATGCTGGCCTGGGAGACTGGTCCAACTCATTTGGCTCTGTTGGGACCCTTAAGTGAGATTAACTTTCCATTGGAGAAGATGTTTGCTCGTTCTGTGCTCCAAGGCACCTTGGTGAACACTATTTTTTCAATTACATTTCTGAAAGTATCCCTTATTTTTCTTCCCACTATACAGGTGTAAAACCATTGTTATGATATTTTTTGTATAATTCATATTTTGTATAATAACTATATGTTAACACAACAGAGCAGAGACTCATATTGAAAGCCTACTCTTCTAGGCAAAAACAAAAACTAAATATCCAACCAATATAAATGCCCACTGGTATTGTCATTCTGTACCATGAGGCACCATGAGGCACCATGAGGAGTAATAGCATGTCAAAAGATGGTACAAATATATTTTTTCTGCTGCCTCCTTGCTCAGTAAACCAGTAATCATTCTCATTTTTCCTACTTATTCTAAATAATAATTCAGTATGGTGGGAAGCAAATTGTACCAGAGCACATCATATTTTTTTGTATTTGTTAACACACTATTTGAAACTCTGCTGAACTTGCCTGGGAAGGTACTTTTTGATTGTATATATTTCTGTATTCAGGTGATTCAGATGTCTTTCTCTAAATGATTCTATATTCTGAGACATGCCCAATTTCCTTACTTAATAATAAAACAGTCCATGACTCATTGTAAATCAGTAGGGATCCAGAAATAAGGTGCAGTACATCACAGAAGCAGTGCAGGCTATCATTGGAGATAATAAGCAAGTGCATTAATATTCATGCCATATGAAATCCTGGTTGTGCTTCTGAAAAGCAGTAGAATACATTCTAGGCTTAATGTTCACCAGTAGATGTTTCCCATCAATTTTCAGGTACTTCTTGTAGTAATTCATTCAAGGCCTCACTAGGTAATTTAGGAAAGTTTCATCCATGGTTTCCATTTACTTAATTGTATACTCAGCTAATGTCCCTCAGAGTATGCAGAGTTCTTTCTGGCTAGAGCTTGGGTCTTTCTGTGTCTCAGCTTGAAGTGCTATTGTCTAAGACTGCTTATATATGCATGTCTGCATATTGTGGGTCTGGGGAGGGCAGAAGAGAGGGAAAATATTGCATATATTGTCCTACACAGTACAGTATTGCTCCAGAGAATCCAATGTAGCATTTGCTTCCATGTAAATTCATCTCAGCTCAGCACATATAAATAGTATGCTGTGCTGTGATAGATGTGAGGGTACCAACAAAACAGGAGGACACAGACTGTGCAGCATCCAGAGGTCAGCACTGGCCATGACCCACATCTCCTTCCCGGAGTCATACAGCATAACAGGACCACACATAAGACACACAGAAGTATAATACTGTTCAATGGATTTAATTCCCCTCTTATTTTAAATCCCATTTGGGACCTGGGGTGCCATGCCTGGCAAAAGGAGTCTGAGATCTTCCCCTCTCTCCCTCTGGGTGGGATTCAGGGCTTTGAGACCCTTGCAAACACCAGGGACACAGTAGGACCCTGAGTAGGGCACCCATGATACACAGGTGGAGCCAAAGACATGGAAATAGTCCAGGCAACATTAGCGATACAAGCCAACACATGATCTTTAACTTTCTTTTTGTTTTATTCTACTCATTCTCTTCCTCTCTATTATCAACTATTTCAGTCACATCATGATACTTTCCTGTGAGTAAACATTGTCTCTTCTCTTTATAGTTCATTTCAAAATGACTAGGCCACCTCTTCCAATCCTTCCCTCCTGTATCTTACAATTACTCAAAACCTACATGATCATCCTGTGTCATCCCACCTTGCTCCTATTCCATATAACCCCATCATCTCTCCATCTTCGCAGCCATCTTCTTGAACACCCCCACCCACACAAGAGGGTAAAATCACTTCACTAAGTGGAAAGGTTATTTATATGTCTATGAATTTTTTTCTACTTTTATAGACAATAGGCTAATAGTTACTACAGTTTATCAGTATCCAGGCTGTACTTGAGACTATTGCATTACATTAACAGGATGTTATACATGCTGTAAGCTATTTTCTCCCTTGTCTGATAACTCTGTGATTGTAAGGGGTCATAACTATCATTATAAGCCAGAGCCGAAGTCATGGGCCCTAAGTGAAATTGGTAGCAACTCCTCAGACTGAATACATTGGTAAGGTAGGTTCTTGGGAGAAACAGAAAGAATAAGAACACCTTCATCTAGAAGAACTCCGGGGGGCGGAGCAGACATTTCCTAGGAAAACATGGATATCAATGATAAGGCTGTCTAACATAAGAAATCTACAAGAGTCAACACAGAAAAAAATAAACAATAGAAAATGACAAGACAAAAAAGCAAAATGCAACTCCAAATACCCAGTTCACCCAGACCAAGCCTAGGGCACAAAGAGATAGAGGAATTGGGAAGCCAACAGATGGAGCTCTCTAAAATGACAGCAGCAGAAGTGCAAGAACGAATGGAAGAGGCCACAGAAAAAAAATAATCTTTAAGGTGCAAAGATAAATGATCATCAAAACAAAAGATGTTAAAGCAGTCACAGATAAACAAATAGAGGAGTTCAGAAAAATTGTGGAAACCCTGCATGCCAAAAATGGACAAAAATTGGAATTAATGTAACAGATCCAAACAGAAATTCAGGAGATCAGAATCTCCATTGAAAGTATATACAGCAGATTGAATGTAGGTGAGGATAAAACAAAAACTGTAGACAGGAATGCAACTAACAACCAGGAAATGAAAGATAACTTAAAAATCAGAAAAGACAATAAAACGTCAAATCAATAGCTACAAGATGAAGCAAAGAGGAACAACGTAAGGTTGACATGAATCAGCACAGAAGGGGCACACAAGCACCAAAGCTATTAAAAACCTCTTCCCAGAAATAATGGCAGAAAACTTCCAAAACATGGGTAAGCATTTCACAAAACATAAATGAAGCATATAGAGCTCCACTGAGCCATAACCAAAACAAATCTATACCAAGGTATATAGTAATCAAAACTATAGAAACTGAACAAAGGAACAAAATATTAATAGCTAGAGGAAAAAGTATCATGTATAAAGTCCATCAGAATCACTTCAGTCTTCTCAAATAGTTATGCACCACACCCAGGCACACCCAACTATATAAAACAAATATTAAGTGACATGAAAAACCAAATCCTCAAATCAAGGAGAGCTTGGAGTGAGATATTTCAAACCCTAAAGAGAAACAGTCTTCAACCCCAAGTGATGTACTGTGCAAAATTATCTTTCAAAATTGCTGGAGAAATAAGACACTTCAAAGACAAAGAACAGCTGAGGAAATTTATAACCACCAAACCACCTCTACAAAATCCTCTGAAGAACACATTAGAAAGATAACAATGGCTACAGACACATGGACACCAATAGAATGAAGTCTCCAGTCAGGGAAAACAAACGGAGCAGAAAGGGATGAGAACAAGAAAATAACACGAACAAGAAAAGTCAGTGCATATCAGTTAAAACTCACCAGTCAAAAGAAGTAGATTGGCAGAATGGATCAAGAAGCAAGATCCAAATACATGCTGCATTGAAGAAACATATTTAACTCAGAAAGAAATTCGTGGACTAAAAGTCAAAAATGGAAAAAAATTTCCATGTCACAGGTACCCAGAAAAAAAGCAGGTGTAGATATTCCATTTGCAGACAATGTAAACTTTCAACTAAATCTAATCAAAAGAGACAAATGAGCACTACACACTCATTCAGAGAAACTCTAAGAATAAGACAACAATCAGACCTGTTTATGCACCACACCCAAGTACACCCAGCACATAAAACAAATATTAAGCGACATGAAAAACCAAATAAACTCTAACACAATTGCATTAGGGGACCTTAATCCCCCACTCTCATGAATAGATCAACTAAAAATATATCAACAAAGAAATAGAAGTAACCGAGCCTGTGAGCAAGTGGACTTGGTAGATGTTTTCACCTCCAGATATAAGAACACACATTCTTAGCTGTTCATAGGACATTCTCCAAATAAGACAATATATTCGATGATCAAACATGTTTAAAGGAATATACAGGAATCAAAATTATCCCAGGCATACTATCTGACCATAACACAATGAAACTGGAAATCAGTGACAAAGGAAATCACAAAACTTACGTAAACACATAGAAATTAAAGAGCACCCTTGTGAACAGCCCAATAGGTCATGGAGGAAATGAAGCATTATATACAATTAAATGATAATGTCAGTATAGCATTTTAAAACTTATGGGATGCAACGAAAGCAGTCTTCTGAGGGACATTTATAGCAATAAACTCACATCAGGAAAACAGAACAAGCTTAAATAAACTGCCTTATGTGTAGCCTTCTAGCAAAAGAACAAATCAAATCCAAAGCTTATACAAGAGAGGAAATAATAAAGATGGCACCTTTATAATTATAAATTAATGAATAGAGACTAAGAAAACAATACAAAGAACTGATAAATTGAAAAGTTGGTTCTTTGAAAGAATACTTCATCAAAAAGAATAAATTCACATTTAAGAATGAAAGGGAGGAAATCACAACGGATCCACAGAAATCCAGGAAATTATCTGTAATTACTGTAAGAAATTATATTCTAATAAAATGGCAAGCATAGAGGAAATGCAATTTTTTTCATGCAAATTGCTAAAACTAAACCAAGAAGCTATCACAGTTCTAAATAATCTTGTATCAGCCAATGAAATTGAAAATGTAATTAAAATTTACTAACAAAGAATATTACAGACTGATTTTTCCAAACTATAGATTCACTATTAAATTCTACAAGAAACTTATAGAAGAACTAATGTTTAAATACCTTAAAGAAATTTAAAGTACTTCCAAAATCATTCCTTCAAACAAGTGTTACCCTGATGCCAAAGCCAAAGAAGAATGCAACCAAAAAAGAAAACCAGTATCTTATTAAGCATTTTTATATCTATGTTCACTATATCTAATGACTTGTCTCAACAGAGACAAGTCAGGGATATCACAATCTCAGGTCTGAAATTATACTACAAAACCACTTTGATAAAATTATCGTAGTGTAATTTTAAAAAAAGGCCTGAGGAGCAATGGAAAAGAATAGAAGGTTCAGATGCAACCCCAAACACACTTAACCATCTTCTCTTTGACAACATTTTCACTAGATGGAAGATAATCTCTTTAATAAATGGCCCTGGAAAAACTGGTCTTCTTCACAGTGGAGCTAAAGCTAGACCAATGTCTATCACCATGTATGAAAGTCAAAATGCATCAAAGGTCTAAATATTATATCTGCAGGAAGTGAAAGTAGGTAAAAATCTTGAAGACATAGGTATAGGCATAGATTTCATAAACAAAATCCAGACTTCAAGGAAAATAGAATTAAGAATCAACAAATGGGATCTCGTCTTATTAGAAAGGTTTTGCACAGCAAAAGAGATCACAGACAGTGTGAAAAGACAACTCACAGAGTGGAAAAATATTATAGCCATTTTTCCCTCAGACAGAAGACTTAGCTGGATCATTTAAAGAATTTAAAAAATCACACCCCCAAAATTGAAAGACACAATTCAAAAATGGATAAAGAAATACAAATAAATCATGAAAAAATGTTCAACAATATTGGTCATTGGAGAGATGCAAATGAAAACAATACTGAAATTCTGTCTCACCCCAGAAAGAATGTCTATCATTGAGAAATCAACTAATAACAAATGATGTTGGGGCTATGGGGGAAAAGAACCTTTCTCCACTGTTGGTGGGAGTGTGGACTTGTATGGGAAGGACTGTGGAGATTCCTTAATGAACTAATATTTGAGGGCTGGGGAGATAGCTTGGTGGTCTAAGTGCCTGCCTCCCAAACATAGGACCTGGGTTTGATCCCTGGTACCATATGCCATGCAGGCCCTGGAAGCCCAGGTGCACACCTGTAATCCCAGCACTGGAGAGGCAAGAGGATCACTACAAGTCTGAACTGTGTAGTGAGACCCTGTGCCAAATAAATGAATAGATAAATAAATAAATAGAAAAAAAAGAAAAAGAAAATAAGATTTGAGGTTCCTTTCAACCTAGCCATTTCCTCACTGGGGTATCTTCCCAGAAGAAGTAAAAATGGCTCAGCACAGCGATATATGTGCACCCATAACACACAGCAGAATTTAACAGCAGAATTTGTTATAGCAAAATCTTGGAATCAAGCCAAATGCCTAATCAACTGAGTGATCGTCAAAATGATGTGAGTTTTTAAAAGTAGAATTTAGTACTGTTCAGCCATAAAGAAGGATAAACCGGAGGCTTTTATAGGTAAATGGATGCACCCTGAGACCACACTCACAAGTTAAATAGATCCGGCTCTTACATGAACACATCACATTGTCTCATGAGTGTCAAATCTGAATTAGTAAATGAGATCAAAAGGTACAATAGATGTTGGCAATAGATACTGGGAAGAAACTGCTGATCAGAAAAGACAAACTGTTATGCAGGAATGGAAAAAGGAAGAAAGGGAAAAAGAAAAATATATTCATACACAAGACAGTTATAGTTACACAGCTGGTGTCTCTTAGTTCACTGAAAAGGTCTGTGATCATGCTATTTGACAAGATATCACACCCCTCTCCTGTACTCTTACTACTAGGAAGACGATAATACACTATATATTCATCACTGTAACTCTCCTACCAACCTGTTTTTGAAACTCTATTTTATTGTTATTATTTTTTCCCCATTTTAAAAATAAATCATACTTTGTTTCTGTACGTCTCCAGGAGTTTATAAAAGACCTGTCTATACTTGGGTGGGAGGGATGGGCAGGGGGCTTGTACCTGTGCTTTTTCTGTATTTCTACCTTCCCAGGCAGCTGGAGGGACAGGCTGCTAGGAGAGTGCTGTCCTTCTGTGTGTGAAGTGCTGTCACTGCTGCACCTACGTTTTTGTCACCTTCGTTAGTGTTATCATCTTTATCAGTAATTACTGGAGTGACCTTAGTCGGGGATAATGAGGGAGCTATTTGGAGTATACTTTTCATCTGAGCCTTCCACATTTATCTTTGTGCATGTCTTGTTCCTTTTAATTGCCATGTGCTTATCCATTCACCCATTTGTTTATTGATTCATCAGTTCACTAAATATCAATTGACCGCTCTCAGCACATGTCCTGTTTGTATCCAGATGTCCCCCCAGGGCCTCATACAATCATGGGATGGGCTTCTAGATTTTTTTGATTGACTCATGATCCAGTGCTGGGATTATGGGTGTGAGTGCTGCACCTCTCTAAGGTGCGCAGCCTGCAGACAATATGGGGGGGAGGGAGAGGCTCGCTCCCTGCCGCAGCTCCCCATTTGCTTCTTCTGTTTTATTGTTTGCTGCCACTACCACTGCTCCTCCCCTTGCCCTTGCGGTATCACTGCTGCCCTCAGCCCTATGCTGCTCCGCCTTGGAGCCAGCCAAGTAGGGACTGAAACCTCCACAAACTGTGAGCTAAATGAATCTTTCCCTTCTTCATTCTGGGAGTCAGGGATTTCGTCCCAGCAATGAGAGGAAAGTCACCAAGACAGCGTGCTCTACATTATGCAAGGGGACGAGGGCAAGGCAAATATAATCGTGGCAGTTGTGTGTCCCAGATTCTAGTAGTGAAAATATTTTCAGGGTTAATTTCATAGCTTCATTTCTTACGTTGCATAGAATTTCCCTTATGGTCAGGATATGGTTAGCTAGAATTAGAATCTTTTTTATTTTTTGTATTCTGTGTGGAGGAACATTAGCCTGTGATCAGTGAAACTAAAGTTTCAGGAATACCTTCAAGTTTCCTTGACATCTCAATTCACATGAAGCTTGTTGTGCTGCTGTTTGGAGATATGAATATATTTCCACTACAAGATGCCACTCTAGCATTAGAAAAAGTAGGTTAACAATTAGGATGTGAGGGAAAAAAAAATCATAGGAGATTCTACTTGTAAAGAGAACTATTTTTTATTGTTGTTTTCACTCCACACAAATAAGATGGGCCTACAGTCAGAATTTGTTCCAATGTGAAACTGATGCTGTTATGCACTGAGTGGATATAAAAGGTTTATTGCTCACAAAGTGAGTCATTTTCAAGGAGGATCCTGCCTCCCAGGCAGGTCTTATTGTGGATTAAGACAGTCAAGAGAGGCCTGGGGATTTTATACTACCTGTGGGAGTATAGCTACACTGAGGATTTCTACAAATAGCTTGAAATTCCTGTTGGTGTTGAAGCAAGGAGCACTGAAGTTCCATTTTAGTTCTCGCAGATTTGGGCCAAAACGCAGGAGAAAGTTAGCCTTAAAGCTACCAGCAGGTAAGCTCCCCAAATAGAGTCAGCCTCTATGCCACAGTTACAGTAATGCTGGAAGAAATTCTGGAATATATGGCTGAAGTATCAATAAGAACTTTGTATCTATGTACTTAGAAGCATGAAAGTAAAGTGAACAATTTGAAAAAATTTTGGAGTTCCACTCCCTACCTCTTTTCTCCTTTTTATTTATTTAGTATTTAAGACTGGGTGTACAGGGTGTACAGGGTCTCACTGCATAGATTGGACTCATAGTGATCCACCTGTTTACAGCCTCCCAAGTGCTGGGATTAAGGCACGTGCCACCATGCCCAGGCCAGGGAATTGAACTGGGATTACCAGCCCCTGCATCTGCCTAAGCAGGCCCTTTAATCCACTGAGTTATTTGGCTGTTCCTTAACTTTAAATATTGTTCAGGTCATCTGATATGTACTGTTAAAAATGGAGACAATCATATCACAGGTGCAGTAATTGATTTTGGTAGTATAGTCTCAAAACTGCCAGAAGTACATGTCGTTACAAATAAATCTTTACTGGTGATTTTAAACATCAGTAGAGAATTTTTGTTTTAATATAGCTTTCAGCAGTCAACCAAAAGAACACAGTAAGAAAGAATCGAAAGATGCTAGTTTCATCTTTCAAGAAAGGCTGAATGATGTCTCTAATGCTGAAGCTCAATCACTGGGATGTAGTGCAGTGAGTCCACCATGTTTGAAGGCTGTGATGGCGACCACCACATTGGTTGCTGACCAAAGGCAAAGTTGGCAAGGGACGATTCCTGTAAGTAGGTGGCGTGACCTGAAAGTCCTGAAACAGCGGGTGGCCTGGCGCTGGGAATGTGTCCTGCCATGTCTCAGTGCCACCTTCTTATAGGGAGCAAGTCAGGAAAACTCATACCATTCAGAGAGCAATCAACCCCAAAGAACCAACGTCAGGAGTTTGTCATCAAGAATGAAAGAAGAAAAGAGCAGAAATATCCATCAAGGAGCAGCTGAAAAAATTATCACTAGGAAAATGTCACTACAAAATGCAGGGAAATGATGATGAAAAGTAAGTTAGAAAGACATTGATGAAGTAATTTCCCACATAAAATGAGCTTTCAAACATGGTCCAGGAATTGAGGGTGATGGTGTGGGATGGACGAGAAAACAAGAATGAACAACTGAGAATACAGATGTGAATGAGAAAAAGCCAGGCAGGTAAGGCTAAGCTGGAATTCCCACATGTGTTAGCCCCCACACCACGAAGTCCACATATCAGTCAGCATGGAGTGAGCAAAACTAACAATGGAGAGGTAGCACAAAGACAGGGAAAATCAGAATATGCATCGTGTTATCCCTAAAAGTAGTCTAAATTAATGAAAAAGAAAAGTAATAGTCAATGGCAAGGCTTCAAAAAGACCTAACAGAATAAGAGAAAACTTGACTCTTCAGATTCAAAGAAAAAAATCATGCCTAAAACAAAAGCTGAAACAGATAAGCTTAGCAAGCTGTTACACTCAAAATCTGCCCCCAGGAAAGCACTAGAAAAGTTTTGATACCCAAACAATACAACCCACTTATTATTAAAAGCATAATAATAATAGTCATAATAATGATAATAATATAATAATTACATTTTCTAATTTTTTCAGATTTTTGCTAGCATCACTTTATAATATGAAAACAATGAAGCAATGCTTTCAATTCCTAAGTAAAGAACTATGATCCACTAATTTTTACTTAGCCTAATTGATGGGCAGGTGTGAAAAAAAAAGAAGATGCTTTGTAGGTGATATGTTTTTGATCCTCTTTCCTGAAGAATTTATTCTAGAACAACGTTCAGGCCCTGGAAATAAGCACAAAGTCAAGCCAAAATCCAGGGAAGGATCGTGCAGTCTATTACTTAATTATAGGGACAACATAAAGGAAATGTAGAATGTAGGAACATTCCTACACCCCAAAACATAGAAATTATATGTTAAGCCGGGCGTGGTGGCGCACGCCTGTAATCCCAGCACTGGGGAGGCTGAGGCAGGAGGATTGTTGCGAGTTCAAGACCAGCCTGAGCTACAAAGTGAGCTTAAGGCCAGCCTGAACTGCATAGTGAGACCCTGTCTCAAAAAGACAAAAAAAAAAAAAAAAAAAAAAAAAAAAAAAAAAAAAAAAAAAAAAAAAAAAAA
>PVKA01015690.1:9407-37505 GCA_004027165.1 Ctenomys sociabilis | reverse complement strand
TATTTCATAGATAAAATATAAAAGCATGATTTTAAAATGATAAATAAAATAGAGAATAAGGTATTCAGGGCTGGGCAGATAGCTCAGTGCCTGCTTAGGCAGGTGCAGGGACTGGGGTTTGATTCCCAGCACGCTGTGCTGGCCCTAGCCCCGGGATGTGCTGAGGCAGAGATTGAGACTGGGCATGGTGGTGCATACCTGTAATCTCAGTGTGTGGGAGGCTGAAAACAGGAGGATCATTATGAGTCTGATCTGTGTAGTGAGACCCTGTACTAAGTAGATTAAAAAAGAAATTTAAAGATATTCAAGGAGTGAAGGATTAACAGGAAGAGTAGTAAGGTAAAATCAGATAGTAGAGTGGACAAAGAGCATGAAGCAGAACTGTAGCTCCTTCTGGTCTGCATTATAGGCTCATGGAGGGTGAATAAGATATTGAGGCACAAAGGAGTTAACTATTTGCCTTAAATAAAAAGTTGGTAAGAAATGAACAAACTTGGATTTAACCTCAGGCTGGCATCTGGTGCATGGAACAAGGTATTTGGAGAGTGACCTAGTCTGGTATTTAATCTCACTGAGTTTTCTTTCTCTCCATTGGTGAAAGGTGGGAAATACAATCATTTATCTCATTAAGTTACTGGGGCTGTTAATGAGAAAACTACACCTAAGAACGTAATAATCCATGAGGCTCTGTGGAAAATACCTGTCACTTTCTGTTTTCCTGCTATCCTGTGACTCATAGTAGAACAAAGACTTCACTAGGTGTGTGCAGAGGCAAATTGTTTTACAATTATTTACTGGATTCTAAGCTTTCAACTGAGTTTCTCTGCTTTGGTAGCACAGTACCTAGCCCCTAAAATAGCATATAGTCTACCGAGAAAGACTCCGATGGAGCATAAGGTGATGAGGGGCAGTTGTGCGTCCTGAGCAGTCCTAGGAGAGAGGAAAGGGGATGGGGGATTGTGACCTTCAAAGAGTTAAAGAAATTTCTTTCAGCTTAGAAAAAAAGACCCAGCTTTTCAAATTCTGCTCTCTGCCAGTGGGAGAAGTGGCAACAGGTTTTATATTGTGTCCATGCCACATGGCAGGCTCCTTACCTCATCTTCTGTCTCCTTTTCTGCATCTTGCAGCACAAAGATTGTCCTTGACCAATGCTAGAAATGAATTTGATTTCTCTAATGCAGAAGGTAATTGGATTTGCCTTTATTGAATGCGTCCCTTTAATGACTATCTCTGCAGCTGCCAATTTAGCTGCAAGTGGCTTGACATTGATCCGATGATAGGATTTAAAATAAAGAGTGGGAGCTGGGGTGAAAGAGATCAGCTGCTGGCTGTGGGAAGGATGTGTCCGGGCCTCATCTTGCCATTTTCCTGAGAAAATGCTTTATCCTGGAATGCTGTTTCTTACAAAGCATGCTGCTATAGTAATTGGTCATCTAGCAGCAGATGGCCTCTTTCTAGAAATGTAAGTATTTCCTGGAAAATACCTGGAGAAAATATTGAAAATTTAATAAAATCCACCTAGTATCCATTTTGTTCCTTGAAAATGTTTATTGTCATGAAAACACTTCTAGGAAGCATAAATGTTGCTGGACAGAATAAATTAAATATTTTATAAAATCTGATGAAGCCTGAAATATTTATTACTTGTTTACTTACCCCGGAAGTTCTGTTGAAATATTTGTCATGAGTTGTTGCTGTTCAAGAAGATTATGAAGGAGCAGTGGCTAAAACAGACATATTTGGAAGAATCTCTAATCCTTCCTCAAGAGAAGTTATAAAACTGATGCTCGAAAATATATAGAATTTAAATTTCTCTACTTTCACCTTTATTTTTTAGTAACAAAACGTTTCAATTGATTTATGGTTAATCTTTATTATGTCTTCTTTCCTTTGCTCATTTTGATAAATACCATGAATAATTTGAGGCGGGAAATATACTCCATGGACATTAGTCTGTAATAAAATCCTATAATTTTAAAGGATAAAGAAGCAATAGAAGAGAAAGTCATTAGCGAAATAGCTTTCTTTCAAAAATAAGCAGGCATATTTTCTCTTTGGAGTTCTTAATGATATATATATATATATATATATATATATATATATATATATATGTCACATTTATAAAAATGATTGACAGCTTAAAGAAATTAACCTAGAGTTTATATTGAAACTGCTAGGTTGGTGAATCCTTTTAGACTCAACAGTGAAACTACAGCACATAAAATCATTGTAGGCCTAAATGAGGCAGAGATGGTACAAATGTAACATGTTACTCACGGAGTGCAGTGACCTAACTTTAGGGCCTGTCAACCAAGGGAATCTTGGGAAGTTTATTCTCAGAAATGACGCAGAAACAGAATGCAAATAAGAATCGAGCTGAAGTCTTTCCTGGAACTGCTCGTCTTGTCGGCTCTTCTGGCTGCCCCCAGGTGAGCACATCCAGGAAGGGCAAGTGGAGAGAGCTCCTTGGCTGCTGTGCCACGATGTCACTTGCGATTGCTGGGGAGGCAGCCTCGAGCTGCAGAAGGAGAGATCCGTCATAACTCAGTTTTCCCATAGAAATGGTTAGACCTCACCTGCTGCGAGGCAGGTGTGGAAAGATCTGCTTACATGCCATGCTGAGGCTTTACAAGAACGTGAAAAGTGCATCTTAATAAGTAGTAACGTTCTTTGTTACACAATGAAGTGTATGTCATTCTTTCTCAACTTTCTTAGTTTTGAATCTGCCTTGTATATTTCAGATTGAACATTGTTCATTAAAATTAGTAGAATAACCTTCTCTTCTTTTGAAGGGTTGATTTTCTGGAAAAGAAGAGAGAAGGTGGGAGAGAGAGAGAGAGAGAGAGACAGAGAGAGAGAGAGAGAGAGACAGAGAGAGAGACAGAGAGAGAGAGAGAGGGGCATACAGGTATAGGTCGATCCAAGTATCTTACCTTGATAAAGCTGTTTGGGTACTTCTGTAGTTGGCTACCTGTGTGTGGTGCCTTGGTTTGTGATGTGGCTAGTAAGCAGTTTACTTCGTTAATGGATCTTTAAAAACAAGCATTTGCATCTTAATTTGTTTTGTCATCTCTCATTGCAGTAATGACTACATTGTAAACCAGGGTGTACATGTGCTGTGCTGCACAGAAGGTTAAAAGGAAAACAGGAAAAGGAAAAGAGAAGACAATAGTTTAATTAACCAGATAGTGAAACTCTAGACACCTCAGGATACATTTGGATTTTGGAGTTTCTGACTTAAGAACATGCTATTTTGTTTGTTGCATACAAGGTGTCGTAGAAGAATGTGGAGAATTTTTTAAATAGCCATTATGTCACTAGACCCTGTACCATGAAGTCCCCTCAAAGTCGTCCCTCCTTGCCTGCATCTGCTTGTACCATCCTTCTTGGCACCTTCTGGAGCAGCTCTGGATGCTTTATTAAAGTGCCGTTGGTTGCCTCATGGAGGCTGCGTGGTGTCCTGAACCGATGGAGAACAATAACTCGTACACACTGCAGGACCTATGAGTGAGGTGGAGAGGGCACGCACTGTGTCTGTGGCCCAGAAATTGCTGTAAGTGATTAATCAATGAAGGGTGATAAAACATCTGGTCAATGTTTAAATTTCTAAAAATACATTATAGTAAAAAAGACCACAATGGCAGTAATCTCTCTCAAAGCATTGAGAATACCTCCCCACGCCTGGTACGTAAGCCCACCTCACTTCAGTGTTACTGCAGTAACTGTTAGAAATGGAAGCTCTCCCTGTGCTCTTTCGGTCATAGCTTGTGTGTTTGTTTCTGAGGAAACATTAGCATTCTAAGGCGCCTTCTAAAACTGGTAATCTTAATTGATGTCTAAAAAATTTCAACATTTGACATGTTGAATGACCTAAGCTGTGCTCGTTCAGTACACAGAGTCAAATGAACCGTTGAAGTTTTCCACTGAATGAGGTACATATGCCTCTCATACCGACCTTTCATACAATCTAATGGTAAATTATGTACATCCTCTACTCAGCAGAATATAAATTATGTTTATTTAAATCTGAACTGAAGGTTTCTGAAAGTGGTAAATAGGTTCCTTTGATTGCTTCAGGTCACTGATATGATGCTTCAGGACAAAACTTATCCAGATTGGGGAAAATCTGCAAGAGCTTTCTGGAAGAAAGGAAAAGTCAGAATCATTTTGTTCTGGTAAGAAATACTTTACTTATTGCTGCCTTGCCTTATGCACTGCAAGACTTGAGTTAGATATAATTTTTCTTACATGTATAGATTTCTACCTAGAGATGTTCCATATAATCATATTTCTGAATTAGTTTCTGCTTATGTTTTATTGCATGTATATCTTATAATCAAAGACAATCTGTTTTCTTTTTGCATTTTAAGACAAGGTTGTCTAACACAGTGATGTCTATTTGACCAGAAATAAGTTTTCAATCCAGGAAAAAAAAATACTATTCAGAGGAAGCAATACAGCACTGGGATTACAGGAATGTGCCTGGTTTCAGTGGTCAGCATGGTATGAGGTCAGCACACCATGTTTTACTGGGCATTGAACCCAGGTTGTTGCATTGCCAGGCTGGCGCTTAGACCACTGAGCTATCTCTCCTGCCTGGCATGCTTTTATTACATTCCTTCCTTTTGTGCTTTGGCACAACCTTGCAATTAAAAATGATACATATCTAATAGGACTTCATGTTTGGTGGTACACCATTATTTACATGTATTTAAACATGTTAAAATAAGAGGGATGAAAATGTAGAAGCACAAGAAAGCTGGTTGTGTCTGACAGTAGGGCATCCTGCCAGCACAATGGTTATATAAAGAAGTTATATAAACTAATGCCCAGAAACATTGTAATTTATCATATTTTATGCTGGAAAATTTCAACTCGTGCACCTGCCTTTTGGAAGGAAAGGAGAAAAATCTGTTTATTTTTGGATTTAACTCTAGATTTTTTTTCAATGTAAAGGTACAAAAATCATGATAAATATGCATTTGAAGGAAAACAATTGATGTATACCTGGTGTTTCAGCACAGCCATTAAACGTTACTAGTGGTCTGCAACAACTTAAACTCACTTATTAGGCAAACAAAAGTGAGATTTGGGTAGTGTGAAAATGGATATGGTTTTGTAGCTGTTTATTCATGCCTTGTCTCTATGAGACAAGTGTAGCCAATTTTTATTGTGTGGTATAACCTCCATATACTTTTCTGCATTGCCTCGTATAGCATGTCTAAAAATATGGTAATTATAGCAAATATATATTGAAGGTGTGTTTTGCTACAAACACCAGACCTTGCAGCATATGTATCTACTCATTTAATCCTGACAATCCTATGGCACAGGTGCTTTATCATAGGCCTAGGTCTCTGACACATCTGTCATTGTAATTTACACCCTGTGGGAGAATGAAGAGTATATGAATTGTTGTTATGGCTCATGTGTACTTATCCCCCCAAATCCTCATTTAGTCATAGAACAGACTTTTAGAGTTTATGGTTAACTTGAGATCCATGGAATTATGGGTGTGAGTGCTGCTGGGATTATGGGAATGAGTACTATTCCCAGCCTGGGGCAGCTCGCCTGAATGTAATCTAAGGGAGACAGACCTCCTTTCTGTGGCCAGTGTTGCCGCCATTCCTCTCATGTGCTCTTGCTCTTCTGCCACCATGAACTGCTGCCCTCTGCCATCTGGAAGTCTGAATTGGAGCCAACTTTGTATGGACTGAACCTCCAGTAACTGTGAGCTAAATTAACCTTTCCTTCCTTCATTTTGGGTGTCTGGTATTTGTCCCAGCAATGAGGGAAGAACAACTGAGACAGAATTTGGCACTGGAGGGGTCATTGCTGTGGCTAACCCTGACCATGCGGATTACAAGCTTTTGGGAATGGCTTATGGGAAGAGAGAGGAAAGATTTGCAGAGGTTGCCCACTAGTGAGGATCTGGAATGCCTTCAGTTCTTCTTTAGGGGCGATTTGGGTCAAAGCTCAGAAGACCAGAATGCTGATAGAAATCCTGCCTGTAAAGATCAGGCTGGGAAGGTTTCTTCACTGTTGCTGGGTTCTAGATGATTTGCACTATGGCTTGGCAGAAAGTCTGTTTGGATTTTTCTGATGTTCATACGAGCTTAAGTATGAGCTTTGGAGCACTCTCCATTTAAGTATATTACCTATTTGCTCATGGCCACATTTAAATTATCCTTTTTTTTTGGTATTTTGAGGTACGGTCTCATTATGTGGTCCAGGTTGGCCTTGAACTCACTATATAGATTAGGTTAGCCTCAAACTTACATCAATCTTCCTGTCTCGGCTTCCTAAGTGCTGAGATTACAGGTATAGACCACCATGCTCAGCTAAGAGAGACTTTGCCTGAGACTGAGATTAAGCATGGTGGACTGAATAATCTTTCAAAAGACATTTCAATATAGCCAAATATTGAGGGAATGGCATGGCTATTGCTGGGGGCTTTTAGTCAGATTTATGTTGATAATCAAGATCAAAGAGCCAAGCAGGATGATATAAAATGTTTTGAGTTTGGCCAGAAAGTAAGCTCCAATAAAGCTGTAGACTGAAAAGACAGAGATGAGAGGATTTCTATTGCCAGGAAGGAACACGAGAATCAAAAGGATGGCCTGAGGGCATCACAGGGGGCAGCAGGTCTTCACCCTTTGCAGTCTCAGAATTGCAAAGGTCAAGGACTTTGCCTTGAGGGGAAAGCCGCTGAGCCCCATGTTCCAGAATGGTGGCATGGGCCGTATCAGGTTCCACAATGGTGCCGACATGGAGAATATATTCCTCAGAATCAGGATCAAAGTTCTCAGTGATCTAGGCACTCAACCCCTACAGCCAAGAGAGAAGGAATCCTGGCTCCTGCTCCAGCTAGCAGCAGACCTTGGCATCATCTTTGTGGCACTGGTTTTAGATGCATTCAGAATGAAGGAATTCAGAGGTTATAAAGGCTTCCACCTTGATTTAAGAAGAAGGCCTGAGAGGCCAGGCAGTGTGCCCCTGAGCAGGCAGTGTGTGAAGCTATGAGTGAGCAGCCTATTCAGTGAAAATCCCAGAAGTTTAGAAAATCCAGGAATGTGTATCATCTAAGGGAAACTGCAAAGAGGGAGCAAAACCAGACTAAGAGAGAAGCCATGGGACCTACCACCAATAGTACCATAGGGGCAGAACCACATGGACTTCACAATCTGCCACAGATTGATTCAGATGTTCCACAAGGATCTACGGTCATTTAATGTTTGTCCTTCTGGATTTTGGACTTGCTTTGGTCCCAATGCTTAGTATCCTGCAGAGTGTACCTTTTGGAATGGCAATGCTTATCATGTGCCTTTGAATGTTGGAAGTGTTTAACTTTTCATTTTATAGGGGCTCACAGCTAAGAGTTTGCCTTAGATCTTGGAGGAGACTTGGGACTTGGACTTTTCACCAGTGATGTAACTGTTGGGACTTTGCCAACTCTAAAATGCCTTTTGCATAAAGGAATGTGCATGAGTCTTTGGGAGTCTAGGGGTAGAATATTATGGTTTGTGTCTAGTTGTCCCCCCAAAATCCTCATGTAATCATGGAGAAGAATTCTAGAGTTTGTGATTAACTCATGATCCACTGGCATTATGGGTGTGAGTGCTGCTGGGATTATGGGTCTTAGTACTGCTGGGATTATGGGTATGAGTACTACTCCCAGCCTGGAACAGATAGATAGTCTGAATGTGATTTAAGGGAGACAGTCGTCGCTTCTGTAGCCCTTGTTGCCAATGCTCCTCCCATGGGCTTTTTCTCTTTTGCTGCTATGAGTGGCTGCCCACTGCCATGTGTCAATCTGTGTTGGACCCATGTTTGTAAAGATTAAAACCTCCAATAACTGCAAGCTAAATCAACATTTAGCTTCATTTTGGGTGTCAGGTATTTGTCCCAGCAACAAGAGGAGAGTAACTGAGACAAGTGATGTGCACATTACCAAATGATTGTCTTTAATTCTTCTTTAGCTGATTGTGCTAAATAAGAGTATGTGATTCTGTGAAACTTCCCATCCTGTAGGATTCTCTTTCAGGACCTGAAAATTGTAACTAGGAGGAAGATGTCTTAAGTGTTTATGACCTAGCTTTCAAAACAACATTCATTTGTGTATACACACTTGGCTTTAGGTAATGTGTGATGGAGATCAGCCTACTGATGGCTGTTCAAGGCCAGTTCCTGATTTGCATACACGATTTGCACAGGGCAGCCCTGCCTGTAGGACTCTGAAGGCCCCACGATTATCTCTAGCTATGCTTATTCACAGTTGTCTCAGAGAAAGGTGTCCATGGTAAGACTTTTTCTTCAGCATCTAGTGTAATTTTCCTTGAACATTGTTATTCTGGTCTTTTAGCAATCTCTTTTATACAAATGGGTTAACTTTGGCATATGTTATATAGAACATTAGACATTTTAAAAATAATAATTTAGCCGGGCATGGTGGTGTATACCTATAATCTCAGCACTTAGGAAGCTGAGACAGGAAGATTGATGTGAGTTTGAGGCTAACCTAAGCTATATAGTGAGTTCAAGGCCAACCTGGACCTTATAATGAGACCGTACCTCAAAATATTAAAAAAAAAAAAAGGATAATTTAAATGTGGCCATGAGCAAATAGGTAATATACTTAAATGGAGAGTGCTCCAAAGCTCATACTTAAGCTCGTACTCATTGTTCTTGTAAAATCCCTAATGACTAGATAATGTATTTGAGAAGTACTTTTTTTACTCTTACTATTTAAAAGGAGTACTTGAACCACATCAAGTAAAAATAACTGATTTAAATTTTTTAAATGCCACTTTAACTTATGTTTCTATTTTATCCATTTTTGTACAGTTACATTATCTTAACAATGCCATTCATTATTTTTAAAAAGGAAAATCTAATGGAAAAAGTTGAACATAGACATAATGTAGAGAGCCAAAGGATCTTCCTTTCTATTCATGCTTCTCAGATAAAAGGGATTTAGTGAGTAGAAGGGGCATTTGTTTTTGTTTTAGCTTTAAGAGATAAAATACATACAGCATTGGCAAGATTTTAAATAAGAGTATTTGCATACTATGCTTCACCTTCTCACGTAGTGGTATTTTGACTCTGCTTTAGTTATAGAAGGAGAGATTAGTGTAAAAATAGGTGATAGAAGAGAAATTTTTGTAAAGAACACTTTTGTAAGTTGCAGAGTGATTTGAACAAAGAGATTTATTCTAATGAACTTCCCTTTAGTGCTTGTATCTGCTCCGCTCACAAATGCCTGTGAGGAACTTTGTGCCTTGGAGCTGCGAGCTGTGTTTTTCCTCAACAGTTAGTAATAGATGTCTCAAATGGACAACACACATCCCAGGTTCTCTCTGTAACTGTACAAAGATGAAGTCACTGCAGCACTTGGACTTTTATATTGGGAGAACAAATCATAGACTTATTTGAAATAGTAAATGAAAAAGAAGGGATATTCACTGATCTATTCCAAAGACATTTTCCCAGAACTTTTAATAATAAAAAGATATAAAGATCTGAGGATTCGATGTGACTGTCTTCTACTTTTCTGTTTTTAGAGGTGCTATCAACCATTTTCACTGCTGTGTCTGAAGTGGAAGAACAGTTACACAAAGAACAAGTAATATAGTTTCCATTTTACCTGTAAATCCCTGTCTTATTTATTCTCCAGAATAACAGTTGGTATGCTTATGTTGGGGAGCATTTTGTGGTGGTATTCCCCCAAGACTTACCTCACTGTCATTATTGCCCAGGCAGATACACTTACTAGTACTTAGTGGAGGAATCGGCAAAGGAAGGGTTGGAAGTCAGATGTCATTCCAGACATATGAAGGGATTCCGTTTTGCTGCCCTTTCTTATTACATGATTTGCTTTGAATAATGAAATTGTGAATAAAATTGGCATGTGTCAAATCTTAGTAGAATATTTAATATTCATGGAGAAGCCTTGAGAAGTTCTTCTCCCGATAGCAGTTGAGGAATCTTGTGCCTAGCTGGAAAGATGCAGGATGAAGCCAGCATCCTGAACAACTCAGTGGACAAATAGAACAAGTATGTGTTAAGTCACTGAGATTTGCAGATCTGGGGGCGCCTTCTGATGTAAATAGAAATTCGTCCCTAGAAAGGGTGTGTTGCCGTAACAGAAAGCTGGTAGTTGTGTCTTACGGGCTGGGCCACCAATGGCAAGGACCCTGGTGATAGGGGCATGGAGATGGTGATCCAGGGGAGACAGTGGCTGTACGCTTGGCAGATGCTGTGGCCTGTGATTACTCAGTTGGCACAGCAGAAGCTGGAAAGCGAGATGGTGGTCGAGTGCTGCCGTGTGCCTCTGTGCGTTGCCGTGTCCTTCCGTTCCATTCTGCCATGTAAAGAGGGTAATACTGTTATTTCTTTTTGACTGAGTGTCTTGTATTTTTAGGTAAGCTAAGGGCTTGGGCGGGCATTTCTTAGTCTTGATCACCTTAATTCTTAATAGGAAACAAGTATAGTGAGCAATATTTCTCCTGTTCTGAATATCATAATTACTAAAGTATAGCAAAGGGGAATTAGTTGTTTAACTTTATCCAAATAAAAGTTAATCAAGAAAGTATTCTATCTTAATTTACATTCACTGTGGTGTGGGAGAGTGAGATGATAAGAGCAACACAAGTACATAATGAAAGCACCTAAAGATTAGGGCAGAGGAGTTTTTGATGACTCTGCCAATATTTAACATTATGATTTGTATGGTTACTTTGAACTGTCTCTCTCCCTCTCTCCCCTCCCTCACGTCCTTCCCTTCCTCCTGTCTTCTTTCCTTTCCTTCTATCCATCCTTTATTTCTTTTGACAAAAGGAGTGTGATTTACTAGATTTCACAGTTTCTTATAAAGTATAATGCTATTTTTATTGTAATGGTGAAATGATAAAGAGCGAATAATTTTTGTACTTTTCTCCAGAGAGCAAACTATAGACCACTGAATGTAAATCATATAGAAGCAGACTTTCTTTTCATGTAAGGGAAAATTCCCTAAAATAGTGCACCCTGCCAGTGCTGAATGACTCTATCCAATGAGGCCTGGAACTCTTCACTGGTTAAAGTGTTTTCGCAAAGCCTGAATAACCGTAAGTTAAGGCTGCTGTAGAAAGACTTCCACAATGAATAAAAAAAAAAATAACTTTCAGGTATTTTAAGCTTGAAGATTCTTGGAGATTTTGACCAGAAAAAAATGTTGCATATTTTCCACTTTCTCACAGAGGTAGTCATTATAATTTAATATACTCCCTAAATCTTTTCAATGTTTCTGTAAACCTAAATTTGTCCATTCTTGATTAAAAGCTGCCTCTGTAATTGAGGGAGAATATGTTATTAAGAATCAGACCTAGTGAGTTAGTTACCTTAATTTTCACTTGACCTTAGCCAAAAGGCTGAGAAGCAATATTTACTGCAATTTTTAACAGAACTCTAAGTTAGTAGATTGAAATGTAATTAAATTCTTCTAAAACTTCAGTCCCAAACCATTCAGGATCATGCTTCAACTGACTCTCACCAGATGTGAGATAAAAAAGTCTGGATAAATAGGTGATTCACACCACATTATTGTATTCTCATGTTATATGGGTATGCTCATTTATGAGGTAAATTTGTTTTTATAACTGAGAGATTTTACTTTTAGACATATATATGTGTGAATATTACTACAGCCCTGTGCCCTGTATGCAGTCTAACATTGCTAAGCCTAGCTGTGTTTGATTAACTTCTTTAACACACTGAGTATAATGTATAGCGGATCACAGCCCAGCCTTTCACCTCTTGACCAGATTCCAGTGCTGGCATCACTACTCACTGTTGTGTTTAGTTTGTTTGTTTATTTACTGGTGGAATTGGGGATTGGACTCAGGCCCTTGCACTTGCCAGGGAAGCATTTATTCTATTGAGCCATCTCCTTGGCCCATGTGTTTAGTTTAACTTTCATAGATTTGCTGCATTCCCTCCATAATGGTGCTAAGTGCTGTCTATGGTCCTAAGAACACAAATTTGAAAGAAAAAATGTGGATTTTTGCAGTGTGACCTTCAGTCCAGAATACAAGGGTGTGTGGGACAAGGTAGTATCAACCGTGGGTGTGGGTGCTGTATGTGATGCTAAGAAAGCTCCAGGTTGTAGCTTCATAAGGATTTGGTGCTGTCGATAATAGATGCAACTAGAGAACATACTCTTAAGTGAAATAAATCAGACCTGCAAACATGGTATAGTCTCTTTAGTATAAGAACCTGAGAGAAAAAAATGGAATCTCTAGGGTACAATCGACACTGGTAAAATGGAATGAATTTATTCAAAAGGAAAGAGTTACTGAGGTGAGAAGGACAGGAGAGAGAGTGGGGGACAGAGATATATCTATGTATGTAAGCAGGATGGTTTGGACAACTGTACTGTGCAGTTCTGGTTTATGGAAAGAAGCAGGTCGTGTTTTAATTTCTTTTGTCTCCTTTTTTTCAATTATCTGTGCTTTTTGTCTTAATTTCTTATACATTTCTTTCTTCCAATTTTACATGTGTGTATCTGGTAATATGAATAACTGCTTGGAAGACAACACTATGTATTACAACAAATACTGGAAAATTCATATTACTTCATTAATTGAAAATTTGTATCATTTGTAATTTTTTCCATTTTAATTTTAATTTGTACTCTTAAAAAAAGAAAAAAAGGATCTAGCACCAAGCCGCTGTGTCCTCTCAGGATAAGCAGGAGCCGGGAGACAGCATAACTGGGCAGGCCTATGGCGTGAGAGCGAGGGACACGTCAGGGGTAGCACTGAGGGTTGAGGCCTGAGCAACACAATGACTCATCAGTGTGTCCATGGAGATGGGAGATGCTGCAAGAGAATTAGCCATGGGGAGGAAAGATGAGTGCACAGTTGAGTATGTTGTGGTCAAGGTTCTTCTGAAGGTACCAGGGGATAGCTCTCTCTGTGGAGAGGAGTGTGGTAGTGGGGTTAGAGACAGAACTACAGAAAGAACTGCAGTTTATTTATTTATTTATTTTAAAATCTTTATGTTTTTATTTATTTGGTACAGGGTCTGGCTACACAGCTTGGACTTGTAATGACCCTCTTGTCTCAGCCTCATAAGTGCTAAGATTACTGGGGTGCACTACGACATCCACTTTCGGTCGTGCATCCAGGGTGGGGCCAGCGTGGCATGCAGTACTTGGAATCAAGCTCAGGTCCTTGCACTTGCCAAGCAGACATATTCCACTGTGCTATCTCTCATGCACTGCAGTTTATATTTCTTCCTTCAGATAGGTTGTATCTAAATGTAGATAAAGTCTGAAGGACAATGAGTCCTTGGGTACAGAGTGAGAATAAAGATCTGCTAGAATAAAACCCATACATCTCTCTTATTTAGAAACAGGCAGATTTCCACAAAAAAGGAAAAGAGTGGACATAAAGATTGATGAACAAAAAGGTTTGTGACATAGTTGTCAAGAAAAGAATTTATCTTGACATCTCACAGAGCCAATAATAGATCAAGTTATATCAAAATGCAAATATTTCATGGGGTTTAATTCAAAAAACCATTAGTGGGGACCTAGGCAAAAGTGGCTTTCTGGAGTGGCCTTCAAAGAAGGCAGACATATTGTAGGTCAAGGCATGACCAGGAGAGGAAGAGTTGGGAGCATAGGGCATAGCCAATAGGTGAAAAGATGGGAAAGATATGTATATTTGTAGATGAATATTCCGTAGGGAAAACTTAAACATACTGATTGGATAGTGTGTTGATTTATCTTATGTACCCTATATTCATTTTTTTTTGACTAGATGAAGCACATTTTGAATTACTTGTATTATAAACACTGAATTAAGACATCTTTAAATTCTGATGAAATTTTGCTAGGTGTGTAATTCTCATTTTTTAGTAGGAAGATCAAGAATA
The DNA here is from genome assembly GCA_004027165.1 of Ctenomys sociabilis. Taxonomy (NCBI): domain Eukaryota; kingdom Metazoa; phylum Chordata; class Mammalia; order Rodentia; family Ctenomyidae; genus Ctenomys; species Ctenomys sociabilis. Next base: position 23,588 of record PVKA01015690.1, on the reverse strand, counting down.
AGTAGTTTTAAAATTATATCATCTCTAAAAGTTTAAAGAAATGAACTGAAGTAATGAGTGGTGATTTTTATAAATATTTCTGCCTTTATCACATTAAGATCAAGAAAAACAACTCATTCATCGTGTCCTGAAACACATAGCACAATGTCTGTCATGCAGTCCACATTATATACAGTCTTGCTTGGTTGATTATTTTGGTGCAGACTTCAAATCTATAATTGTCTGTATTTCTGAAAATTAATTCAGGTAGAAGTCTTAACTGAAAATAACCAAAAGATAATTTAAGGTATTTTGACTTTGTGGTTAATGGGTTTATCATAAAATTTATGAGGTATATGACATAATTTTCCCTGAAAAAAAACAGAAATACTTATTTTTAATACTTTGAACATTCATCTGGCCCAAGGTCATGTACTCTTATTACAATTAGAAAGTTGATTAAAATACTGAGATTTGTATAACTGTGGTGATACAACATTGTCCTTATTCTGATACCAATCCTGATTTTTGTCCTAGGGATATTTTCTTCATTTATTAAAGGGAACTGGAGCAGAAAGAGAAAGAAGTTAAATGAATCTTTAATTGCTTAAATACTACCCTTTATTATATGCTTGCATTATAGTTAAACTCTGGAAATAGCAATATTGAGCTTAAGAACCGTCTCTGACTTTCTGTTGTTTGGGAGAAAGTGCCCTTTTATAGAGGTTTAGAATCACTGCATAATTTCTCTGTGTCACAGGCATTAGAAAGCCAGTTATTCCCCTTCCACCTTGAAAGTGCTGGTTAAATGAACACTCTCCTGAGCCATGAGACCTTGACCCTACTTAGTATGCCCTATTTGTCATGTTTTCAAAATTTCCCTGGTTCACATATAACATACAATATTATGCATAGGATAATATACAAATTTGTACAAATATGCAAGTTTAAAATGTAAATAAATTACAGAAGAGAGAAGGCAACATTTAGCTAAGCTTAGCAAGTTGATCCCTTTCCACAGGGCATGAAGTCTCAGTCTTCTTACTGTTTCCTCAGCTTAATGTCACTGCGCTGTCTTCTTTAGTCAATGAAAACTTTGCTTATTATTCCCAGTTCTGCCTCTCCAAACCACCATTTGACTAGAGCATGCCTGGATTCTATCAGTGCCATTCACACTAGCAAAACTGCAAATGTTACTATGACTCAACCTTTAAGAATTTCAGATCTTTCCCCTTCTGCTATTTCCCATGGCTTCGTGATCATTCATGGAGTACTTCACAGCATTTATCTTCATTTTGCAAATATTTAAAAATTGATCTCTATGTAAATATCTCACTGAGAGATATGGTACTCAAATAATATCTTTTACTGACAGCTCCCCTGCAGTAAATGTTTAGTTTTGTGTTTTTTTCACCAACATTTGCATTGGTTGAATTAAGACTTTTTTAAAACTCAGGACAGTTTTATCGAAATAGTTGTCATTGTTTAAGTCATCTGGATCATAACTGTCTATAGCTTTCTGCAGGCCAAGTGGGGAAACAGGAAAGCCGTAGAGGATCATCGGAGTGCTGGTGAGTGCTCAGTGCCAGGACTCGCTGTGCTTCAGAGCTGGCCCTCAGATGGGCAGTCTGCAAGCTCAATTTTGTGCCACATTATGCGCTGCTGGAAACTCACAACTGATTGGTTCTCAAAGCAGAATTGCACGTAACCTGTAGTAGAACTGTAACACCCTGATGTTCTCTAGAGAGCAAATTGTCTAACAGGATCAAATAGAACAAATCATTATTTGCTCAGTGAGACATGGAGCAAAGCTAAGGGAAGGAGAGAGTGGAAGGAAGCTTCATTCAGGACAGTGGTGGCCAGTGGCGGTCCCCATGAATGATTAGTCTATTTCGGGATCAGAGTTCTGCTCTCCCAGGTCCAGCCTGCATTCCATGCTACACTGAGGGTCATGTCACAATGTCACTGTCCTACACCTTCCCCAGTGGTCAAATCTCCTCCTGTGAGTGCTTCTACCTTCAGGGTAAGACCTGTTTCATTAACTGTATTAAATGTTGGAGTGCTTTTCTATTTGTGTTTGTGTCTATGAACTTGCCTATAGACATAGAATCTATAGGCTGGTGTCATAGATCAGATAAAGCAGGCTTTGAGTTTGTTTTCACAAAGGTTAAGTAAAACCTCCTTTAATAGCTGCACATATAAGTGACTCAGATTCCCAAAACCAAGAGGAAATGGTCTTTCCATATGCAAGGCAGTGTTACAGTTTGAAACTGAAATGTACTCCAAAATTTCATGCATTGAAAAACTGGTCATCAGAGCCCCAATGTGTTGCTGTGGGGCCCTGGGAAGGTAGTGAAATTATGAGGGCTTTGACCTCACCAGTGCACTAAACAACTGAAGGGCTTGCAATTAGGTGAAATTATTAGGAGGAGGTGGAAGCTTTGGAGGATAGAGCGAAGTTGGAGGAAGTATGTATGGGGGCACTGGGAGGGAAACTTTGGAAGGGTGTCTGTCTGTATTTCTGTCTGTCTCCCCTTCCTTCCCTCTTTTCCCTTTCTCCTTCTCCCTTTCTCTGCTTTCAGCCCACCACAAGGTGAGCAGCTTTGCCCGTCGTCACACACAGCCATAATGCTCATTCGCCCCTCATCTTAGTGCCAGAACTCATGGACTGCACCCTCTGAAATTGTGAGCTGAAATTAACCTGCCTCTTGAAAGCTTATTCATCAGCTATTTTGTCACAATGGAAATTTGGCTAACACACTAGGAAAGATTTTCCTATGAGGTAGAGAAAGCGGCAAACTTTTGAGTTCCTCTTTTGTTCATGATTATACTTGTTGGTTGTGTTGAGCATTTCCTACTATGCAGCAGTAAATGAGACATATATACTCTGGTGAGCAAAGATGCAAATCCTAGAAAGCCAAATAGAACAGTCCATGAAAAGGATCATGCGCCATGGCTGTCTCAGTCACTTTCCTGTCCCCAGGATGCAGTAACTGACAATCACACATGACAGGTGGAAAGGGTGATTTGGGCTCATGTTTTCAGCACATTTTTGGTCAGCTTTATGACAGAAACAGCAGGGTATCTATCACAGCTGGAGAGTAGAGGACTGCTGCTCCTTGCCTGGCAGGCAGGAAGCAGAGAGAAGGGAGGCCTGAGGACAGGAACACACCCTTCTAGGTCATGTCCCCAGCGACCCACCTCCAGACACTCCTCACCTCTGCACAGCTAGTGAGGTGTAGGCCTCATATCCTCAGATCCCCTTCCAAGCACAGGAGATGTTTGGGGGACATTTTGGGATAAGTCATAACCAATGACCAATGGACACTTGGAAATAAAGAGGCCTCAGCAGATGCAAATCAGTCAGTGTGAGTGAAATTCATTAACAGAAGGAAGGAAAAATCATGAACATCTGAGTTCATGCAGAAGCATTATCTGACACAACTCAACATCTTTTCATGAAAAAAGAATTGTCTTGTCAGATTAACTGGGTTGGTAGCTCTGGGGCCTCAGCCTTAACAGGTGAAGGAGAGCACCTTAACATCCTGAGGACCACATATGACAAAATGACAGCTAACATCCAACTTAGCAGCAGAAACCTGGAAACTTTCTTTCTAAGGAAAATGAAGAAACCCATTATTCCCACTTTAATTCTACATGTACTGAAATCTCAGCAAGAATAAGAGGTAGTAGCCAAGAACAAGAGATGGACGAGACGTCAGAATTCTGGCATCCAGCTACAGAAGTCTACTTATCATCTCAGTTGTATCAGACAGACTGCCCATCGGTGATTACATCTAATGTTAGTCATTTTCCTATCTTTAGGAAAAAAATACTTGACCCCACGTCATAAAGGGAGAGAGGTTCATTTTTACCTGCCTTTAGTGAGCTCAGCCCATGGTTGGCTGCCTCAAGAACATGGCACAAGGACGTGGCAGGAAAGCTGCCCAGCCCATGGCAGCAGGTAGAGTGGCAGCAAGGCAGGAACTGGGCAAGAGTACGTCCTTCCGATGCTTGTCTCTTGTGGCCACCTCCAGCCAGCCCCCACCTCCTAAGATCCCCCTTAGCTACCAACCCAGCAGTGGGCTAATACTCTGGTGAGCACGGTGCTTCTGTGACCCAGTCCCCTTCAAAAAGCCCGATCTCTAAACACAAGGCTTCTGGTGACGTCTAGCTCTAAACTGTAGTTCTCTCTACCGAATATCCATCCAGTCTTACTCAAGGGCTACTACCCTTTCTTCAGTGCTTTCTGTGGCCCCAGTACTGGGCTCTTCATGGTCTCTGTGTCTTTTCATCTGTGCTGCTTCTCTATAAAGAAAAGCTGAGATCTGAGTGTAGGCTGGCTGGTTTTAGCAACTGCAAATACTACACCAAATATATTCAGTTCCTTAACACATTTAACCAGAATCAACAATGTTTTTAACATATGTATTTACTGTACTATTTTTCTTTCTCCTTGCATATGGGCTTAAGTTGGCTAAAGAAAGATGTAAAATCCAAAAACTCTTAGAGTTTATCTGCTGGTGCTCTAATACTCTCATCTTTTTGACAAACTGAAATCAAATAAGTGACTTGCTCCGAGTCACGAAATGAACTCAGGTCTCTATGGCAGTGAGCACACAGCCCTGCTTAATGCTAGTGTGATCCTTTTCACTGTGTCATATTGCTTCCCAGTGTACTATTTTGTTTAAAAATCAATAAAATTCAACCTAAATAATTTTCTAATGACTGTACAGAGTAAGGTAATAGCTTTTATAAGCCAGTAGTAATAATCAAGACATTCTGTGTAGCTTAACATTATGTAATAATATATCATTTTATTTCAATTATAGCAATTAGATAAGAAAAATTATTCAGTATATAGTTTAATATGCCAATGAAACAGTATATATTAATGGAAGCCTCATTCAAATTTGTATGTAAAAGCCAACTGATACTTTTCTTGTTGGTTTATGTTCTGGGGATGTAAGAATTTAATTTCTTTAAAACACAAATTGATGATTAGCAATGAGATTATAATATGATTCCTAAGTGTTGATAACAACAACCAGCATAAAATCACAGGATTTTACTAGGAAATACTGGAAATGAGAAGATACTAAACATTTTTAGCTAATTGAGAAATGACTAGATTCTGTGGAAAATAGTGAACCAGTGTTCTTCTAGCAGAATATATCTGCCAAATGAAATAATTAAACATTTTCTTGCAAAGTGCTTCGCATTCTAAAATTCCATGCTACTAAGTCATCCTTATCTCAGGTGAGTTATGTGTTTGGGCAGGTATGAGGTGTTTGCAATAATTATCAAAGCAATTCACAATAACATCCTAAGGAAATATTAAATTATCTTTAACATGATCACTTAATTTACACTATCCAACAGACGCTGTTTGCTGGAAGGACATTAAGTAACATTGAATATGAAATGAAAGAATGATGCTAATATAAATTACTTGGGAGGATGATTTTTTTTTTGTATTTAGGACAGACAGGGTGTACAGGGGGTCCAGGGTCTCACTACTAGATCAGACTCGTAATGATCCATCTGTTTACAGCCTTCCAAGTGCTGGGATTATAGGTGTGCGCCACCATGCCCAGTCTCAATTGCCAGCTCAGTGTACCCCAGGGGTGGGGCTGGCACTGCAGGGCTGGGAGATCGAACTCCCAGCCTGTGCATCTGCCTAAGCAGGTGCTTTAATCCACTGAGCTATTTGGCCAGCCCTAGAGAATGAAGTTTTGATTTGGAGCCTTAACACTAAAGACAATAGAAACTCTGTATAAACATCTCTATTCTAATTTAAAATGTGGTGCCAGTTAGCTTGGTGAGCCAGTTTTACCTGTGTATTGGGGTTGCTCAGTGAGTATGTGAATGGTGGAAACCAGATTTCTTTGTTGCAGGATGAAGTTACAGATAACTGATGCTGTCATGAATAATATGGGACTGAATTAGAGTCAGAGACATAAGCATTTTGTTGATAGACAGACAGATGGACAAATGCTGAGATAGCTTTATGTACACTGGTGTGTGTGAGTTAGAACACACTCATACAATTGGACATTTCAGTCATCAACTGAGCACATCATGATGGTCCTATAAAAGTAAAATGGAGTTGGAAGTTCTTACTATGTAGCATTTTTACTGTAATGTTTCTATGCTTCTATACAAAGGTACCATTATTTCAGTGGCCTGGAGTATTTGGTATAGTAACATGCTGCATAGATCTGCAGCCTCGGAGCAAAGGCTGTGTGTGCTGTGTGGCGTAAGTGTGTGGTGTGTGGTAGGCTCCATGCTTAGGTCTGTGCAAGTACATGGTACAGTGATCACACCATGAGGAAAAAGACACATTTCTCAGAATTTACTACTGTTGTTAAATGGAACATAGCATTGTGCACCTGTGTCTCCTGGAAAGTCTAAAGACAGTAACACCTTTGTAGCAAGAAGCACACTCAGCATTGAGATCAGTATGTCTAAAACCATCATCCAATTTTCTTTACCAGGATTTTGGAAGAAATGACTCTTTCTTTCTTGCTCCAGGACTGAGACTAAAGAAGATAATCCTAGAGAATCTTGTTATGTCAAAAAGTAAGGAAGAGAAATAAGACAGAGAAAAGAGAAGGCCATCCTGCATTTTCTCTATTAATTGGAGGGACCTTTTCCCAATTTTTAAGAAACCACCTGCTCTTTGTAGCCTATGAGTTTGTTACTTCATACAGCACATCGCAGCCTTGATGTAGCCAGGGTGTCAACCATACAATAAGCTCCTAACTACAGCCTTTTTGTCTTGTGATACTATTTTCCCATCAATTTAGTGATATCTGAAGTACACGTGTACACATCTATGCACGTGTGTGTGTTCACTACACATGTATGCACACACAGATGGACAATGTTCTGTTTAGAATGTGTTTTCATCCATAACTGAGCTCATCTTCCCTGAGTATACTCTCAGCTCCTAGGACTTGGGATTTGTGGAAATTATCACATTTTACATTATTAATGAATGACATTTGTGAGGTCTTCGTTTTTCGTGGTCCCTTTCATGGAATTCTATTGCACAGGAGAAGGTCTGCAGATAGCAAAATGTATATGTTTAGAAACGTTGAGTGCAGGCACCTAAATTGATTGGATGACATTGGAGTGCCCATATTTGACAGGTATAGACAAAGGAAGGGCTATAGAAAGGAAGAATCATGATGTGTGTGTATGGACAGTACAGTTGGGATAGATAACGCCGTGCTTCTACATAATTCTATGAGAGGCAAGATTTCCACTAATGGTGGTTGGAGAGGATATTATGTCGGCTTCTAGTACTATGGACAACCACTAGGAAAATAACAAGGTAGAAAGTATTAATTATTGAATTTTTGATGTAATTCCGGTATAAAAAATAAGATAAGTAAACAGCTATACTCTCTTAATTTACTGATAAGAGACATGTGGTATAATAATGTCTGTAAGTATATCATGTATGCACCTTTTACGATACCAAAACATTATGAAAACAGTTTGCAATGTATTAATTTATCGAATCCATCCTGTTAAGGTGTCTTAAAACTGTCTCAATGATATTTGTACTTCAATAAAAATAAATAAATAAATAAATAAATGAAAACAAAAGAAAAAAATTTTGGAGGTGTTCTGTACAAAGAGGAGACAAATGTTTGAGAAGATAAATCTACTTACCCTGTCTTGAATCCAACACAATGCATACATGTAGTGAAACCTAATATTTTATGTTTTCCATGTGTCAGCTAAATAAACAATTTTTAAATGACCTTCAGAAGATTCAGTCCTATTGGTTAAAACACACATTTTTCACAGGTGTTTGTTAGTAAGAATCTCCTTCTTCCACCTCTTCCTCTTGGCTTTCTTGCCCTGTTTTATGACGATGGAGGAAGGAAAGGTCTCTGCATGTTTGCTGCTGTCAGTTGGCTCTATCTTCTGTATGGACAGCATTGGCTAAACTTGTCTCATGGGACCTGTCACTTCCTTTGGTCACAATACCATCCCCATGCCAAGTCTTAGTAGTCCCTGTGTTGATTTCACACTTCTGCCATCCTCACAGCGCCTTTGAGCCACTTAGAAGATGCAGGACCTTCTGTGACATCTACAGGAATCTGTAGCTTTGGGGGAGGGAAGAGGATTATATTTTTCAGAAGGTTCTATTGACCTGAATGTCAATTTTTTGCACTGTAAGGAAAAGTATAAACTCAAAACAGAAACAAACCAAAAATAACCCTTCTGAAGAGTATGATTGTTTCCCTCCCTCAGCTGCTGGAGTCTCCCTTCCAAGTAATGGAGACTTCCCGGGATTGATTCATCACTCTAGGTCTGCTCTCCTGTAGCTTACTGTGTTCTATACTTAACACTCCTCACTCCTTGGTCTTGGTGAAAACTTCTCGCTCTGTGGCCCAGTCTTTACAGTTTCCCTTCATACTTAATGAAAAGACCTTCAACTTCTTTCTCATTCCATGTATACTTGTATCTCCTCTAATACTCTCTTTATACAGTCTTACACATCTACACACTAGCCTGCACATGTACAAAAGCCCACATACACACACATAAATATCCAGAGATGTACCAGATCCATCATAATCCTTTATACTTTCACTATTGGCTCACAGAAATATTTTAAAGGCCATATACTGTGTTTGTTTTTCAATGCAAGGCTTTACAGCTTTCTGTTGTTGTCAGTCTGCTTAAGAATTCATACAATACAAATACATTTCAATTGGTTCCTTTGTCTCACCACCATCAAGTCTACATACTCATGTATAACCTTTGTCTACCTTTTCATGGGTGCCTACTGTAGAACAAAGGGGAGCCAGGAAGGGGCAATGATATTTAAGGAATTTTAAAAGCAGTGTCTTAATCTAAAAGAGAAATGCTTTTGACAAAATGTCAAGAATTAGAAAGTCTCTGAAGCAGGGTTAGGAAGTCATTGGGAGGTTCATTTTCGTGCTGGACTGCCATACAGATGCGGTGCTCCAGCCCCTGTGTCTGTAAGGCAGACTTTGCTTTTGCATGTTCTTAGCAGCTGAACTACCTTGGGAGCAACAGCATTTGCCATCATAAATCAGTGAGGGCATTACAGGGTTCAAAAACTCAGCATAGCTTTGTTTTCAGGTCCACTTCATTTCAGTCATCCCCAGCCTTCCTTTCAGCCTCCCTGAAGATGTGCTGTGCAAGCTCACGGCAGAGCCACCAGGCATCTGCCCAGAGTCTATTCCTTCCCTCTTCTATGGAGCAGGAATGTTAAGTTCAGTGCCCCTAGATGCGCATGTTTTATTCATGCCTGCAATCTTAGAAACACTCACTGCATGTTGCATTTTCTTTGTGCTTCACACATCTTCATCTAGTGGTAATCTGGGCTAAGGAGAGGAACAAAGACTGTATTTTGAAGGAAAATACATATTTTATCCAATCAAGAGAGAACACATTACTTTTAGATTTCCACTCACACTTCTAAAACATGTGCCTGGTTGAGATGCTCTTCTAATACAAGATGAGGTACCATAATGCTTGATGGCGTGCAATTTGGCTATCCCAAAGAGGAAATCACAAGCAAAAGACTACCAAAAATCTATGTTAAAATGGATTTGGCACACATTTGAATTACCCCCGTTGCCATGCAGAAATAGCACAGTGAGGGCCAGTGAGATGGCACAGGGGACTAAAAGCCTGCTTAGGCATGCACAGGGACCTTGCTTCAATCCCCAGCACCACGTGCCATGCTGGCCCCACCTCCAGGCATGCAGAGTGGCCCACTGAAACTAGGGGTGGTGGTGCACCTCTGCAATCCCAACAGTGGGGAGCCTGAAAATAGGAGGATCACTACAAGGCTGAGCTGCATAGTGAGGCCCTGCACCAAGTATGTTAAAAACATAGTAGAGTGGTAGTTTCTGTACTGTTGTCAATGTTGAAATTATCAAATGTATTATTTTCCTGTGAATAAACAAGCTGAGGGGCGGGGGCGAGGTTCGGGCTGGTTGTGCCATTGCGAGGCTTCCTGTGAGGTTGGTGTGGTAGGCCTAGAATTATATCCTGACTTAGTAAATTGAAAAAGCCAGTGGCACAGCCAGTGTTCTTCCCCAGCAGTGTCTACATCCAGTGCATACTGAATCTTTGGTCAGACAAGGTAAAATTAAAAAGTGAACCTTTCTTCAGAGATGTCAAAAACAAACAAATCCAAGTCTGGGTCTCGCTCTTCTCGCTCAAGATCGGCATAAAGATCTTGTTCTCATTCATTTTCAAAATCACAATCCAGAAGCCGATCTATCTCTCGATCAAGGAAGCACAGGCTGAGTTCTAGGTCTCGTTCCAGATCATATTCTCCAGCTCATAACAGAGAAAGGAATCACCCCAGCATATATCAGAATCGAGATTTCCGAGGTCACAACAGAGGCTATCGGAGGCCCTATTATTTCCGAGGATGCAACAGAGGCTTCTATCCATGGGGCCAATATAATTGTGGAGGCTATGGAAACTACCGTTCCATTTGGCAGAACTATCAGCAAGCTTATAGTCCTCGCCGGGGCTGGTCTCGATCCTGGTCCCCAAAGAGAAGGTCTCCTTCACCAAGGTCCAGGAGCCATTCTAGAAACTTGGATAAGTCATCTTCTGACAGGTCAAGGTGCTCCTCATCCTCTTGTTCTTCCTCCAACCACAGCTGAGTTGAATCTTCTAAGCACAAATCTGCAAAGGAGAAAAAGTCCTCTTCCAAGGATAGCCGGCCATCTCAAGCTGCTGGGGATAACCAGAGAGATGAGGCCAAGGATCAGACCTTCTCTGGAGGCACCTCTCAAGATACAAAAGCATCTGAGAGTTCAAAGCCATGGCCAGATGCTACCACCTACAGCACTGGTTCTGCATCACGAGCCTCTGCAGTTTCCGACCTGAGTCTCCGGGAGCGAAGCCCAGCTCTCAAGAGCCCTCTTCAGTCTGTGATGGTGAGGCAGCAGTCACCCCGCCCTAGCCCTGTGCCAAAACCTAGTCCTCCACTTTCCAGCACATCCCAGATGGGCTCATCTCTGCCAAGTGGTGATGGGTACCAGTCTGGGAGCCATCAAAGTCAGTTCGACCATGGCTCTGGATCTTTGAGTCCATCCAAAAAAAGCCCTGTGGGTAAGAGTCCACCAGCCACTAGCTCCACTTATGGCTCATCTCAGAAGGAGGAGAGTGTTACTGCAGGAGGAGCAGCCTATACTAAGAGGTATCTAGAAGACCAGAAGACAGAGAATGGGAAAGATAAGGAGTAGAAACAGACAAATTCTGATAAAGAAAAAGTGAAGGAGAAAGGGAGCTTCTCTGACGTGGATGCAAAAGTGAAATCTGATTCATTTGCTTCCAAGACTGACAGTGAGAAACCCTTTAGGAGCAGTCAGTCACCCAAAAGGTATAAGCTCCATGATGACTTTGAGAAGAAGATGGCAGACTTCCACAAAGAGGAGATGGATGATCAAGATAAGGAGAAAACTAAGGGAAGGAAGGAATCTGAGTTTGATGATGAACCCAAATTCATGTCGAAAGTCATAGCTGGTGCAAGTAAAAACCAAAAGGACAAGAAGTCGGGCAAGTGAAAGAACCTGATGTATGCAGGTAAGGAAAAGCAGAGGAAAGCAGAGGAATTGGAGGAGGAGTCCTTCACAGAGAGATCCAAACAAGAAGAGTGAGGAGGGGCCAAGAGGAGTGAAAGTGGGCACTGGGGGTTTGTGCCTGAAAAGAATTTCCAAGTGACTGCATTCAAGGCAGTGCAAGAGAAAAGCTCATCACCTCCCCCAAGGAAGACCTCTGAAAGCTGTGAGAAGCTGGGAGCCAAAGGAGACTTTTCCTCAGGAAAGTCTTCATTTTCCATTACCCGAGAGGCCCAGGTCAATGTACGCATGGATTCATTCGACGAGGATCTTGCACGACCCAGTGGTTTATTGGCTCAGGCACACAAGCTTTGTCGGGATCTAGTTCATAGCAACGAAAAGGAGCAGGAGTTTCGTTCCATTTTCCAGCACATTCAGTCAGCTCAGTCTCAGCATAGCCTTAAGAATTGTTTGCTCAGCATATAGTGACCATTGTTCATCATGTTAAAGAGCATCACTTTGGGTCTTCTGGAATGACATTGCATGAACGTTTTACTAAATACCTAGAGAGGAGCTGAACAAGAGGCAGCTAAAAACAAGAAAAGCCCAGAGATACACAGGAGGATAGACATTTCCCCCAGTACATTCAGAAAACATGGTTTGGCTCATGATGAAATAAAAAGTCCTCGGGGACCTGGCTACAAGGTTGACGGAAAATACAAAGATGACCCTGTTGACCTTTGCCTTGATATTGAACGTCATAAAAAACATAAGGAGAGAGATCTTAAACGAGGTAAATCAAGAGAATTGGTGGATTCTCGAGACTCAAGCCATTCAAGGGAAAGGTCAACTGAGAAAACAGAGAAAACACATAAAGGATCAAAGAAGCAGAAGAAGCATCGGAGAACACGAGACCGGTCCAGGTCCTCCTCCTCCTCCCAGTCATCTCACTCCTACAAAGTGGAGGAGTATCCTGAAGAGACAGAGGAGAGGGAAGAGAGCACCACTGGCTTTGACAAATCCAGACTGGGGACCAAAGACTTTGTGGGTCCAAGTGAAAGAGGCAGCAGCAGAACTCGGGGAACTTTTCAATTTCGAGCCAGAAGGAGAGGCTGGGGCAGAGGCAACTATTCTGGTAACAATAACAACAACAGTAACAATGATTTTCAAAAGAGAAACCAGGAAGAGGAATGGGATCCAGAGTATACACCCAAAAGCAAGAAGTATTACTTGCATGATGACCGAGAAGGTGAAGGCTGTGATAAGTGGGTGAGCCAAGGCCGGGGCCGAGGAGCCTTTCCCCGGGGTCGGGGCCAGCTCATGTTCCGGAAATCCAGTACAAGCCCCAAGTGGGCCCATGACAAGTTCAGTGGGGAGGAAGGGGAGATTGAAGATGATGAGAGTGGAACCGAGAACCGAGAAGAGAAGGACAATTTACAGTCCATAACTGAGTAGGGACCTCTCTTGATGGGAGACCTTGCCCTGGGGGGAGAGGCACTGGGAAGGAAGATGGCTGGTGAGGAGCCTCAGGAAGATTCTGAACATCGCACCCCACCCCCACCAGCCATACAGAACCCTACTACAGCGCAGTGTCCCTGGTGCTGTGTCCCACTGGACAGGGGAGGTCACCACAGAGCCTGGGGTCAGGCCTAGCTCTCAACATGACATGTTGGGCTCTATCTGTGTTTCTCATTTGTTGTTGGTGTATGGGGTAGGGGCTAGGGCAGGGAGGGAGAGAAATGCTTGATTTTGGTTTGTTTGCTATTAGAAACGAAGTTTCATTTTTAATTTCATTTCATTTGAAGCTAAGAGGACTAATTCAATAATTTTCAGTCTCTTCTCCCCTTACCTGATTTTAAAAGGCCCTTTCCACCCCCCCTTTTTTTCTTTTCTTTTCTTTTTCTTTCTTTCTTTTTTTTTTTTTGGCATATGTAGTAATAGCAAGATTTAATTTGGACAACTTTGATTCTTAAAAAAGCAAAGCATGTGAATAAACATTGAAGTGTTCACCTCAGTTTGGGACCAAACTGCTTGGATCTTTGTAAAAATCCAGTTTTGTATGTCAAGGAGGAGTTTAAGGCCTTTCCCACCACCTTGTGTTCCCATTTTCTGTGCAGCCATGTGTCGCATGGATCTGCTCCCAACCACTTCCCAGGCACCTGCTCCCATATTTTCTGATTTCTCCTGGGCTGGGCTTCCTATTCTCCAACTTTCTAGTCCTGCTGATCCTCAGCAACAGCGGTGGAAACTGGAAGGCAGTCTCTGGTTGGTTTTCTAAGATACTTCTGAATTCTATTATCTTTACAAATATAAGATGAGAAAATAATTTTTCAATATTTTTTATTAATCTTTTTATAAAATGAAAGAAATGCCTATGATCGATTAAGGAAGGTGGTTATGGCTAGGTGGTTCTTGGGGTTATGTGGGGTTTTTTTTGGTTATTTTTTTCTTTTATCTTTTTAATCTTACACTTTAAGTTGAAACATTCTCAGATGTTTGGGGGGGACATCCTCTTACAATGGGTCCTTGTGCTCACCTTTTGAGGAGGCTGTCCTGAGCAGGAGAACCACATGGCATCTGTGCGTATGTTCTATGTGGACTATACCCTCCTCTTCCCCCCAGCCTA
>PVKA01015689.1:24346-49686 GCA_004027165.1 Ctenomys sociabilis | reverse complement strand
ATGTTAAAATGTCATGATTTCATTCAGTATTTGCAAGTGTTTTCAAATTGAAAGACAAAAGCATTTCCCTATTCTCTTATAGCAAATACTCTTCAAATTTCTAAATCATATGTTTAAAAACAAAGGCAGAGACTGGGCATGGTGGCGCATGCCTGTAATCCCAGCTCTTGGGTGACTGAACACAGATAGATCACTACAAGTCCAATCTACATAGTGTGACCCTGTAAACCCTGTACTAAGTACATAAAATAAAAACAAAGGCAGTAAGTTTTCAGTTCAAAAACACACAAGTAAAAAATAAAATACTGATGTCATTGTTTTTTCACAAGGTGTAACCAGGAAAATCTCCCATACTGTACTTACATTACTTAAACTCATTGACAGTAAAAAAAAAGGTATTAATCTGGTTTTTGTAAATTACTGAAAATTTAGAGATAATTATAATTAAAGCTAGAGTAACTTATAAGAAAATGTCAGACTCCATCAGTAAAGCATTCTAAGAGTCAATGGATCACAATTGCTATCCCTTAAAAACTTCCTAAACCTACCTATTAGTGCAAATGCTCATACTCTGATTTTATGTAAGCTCCAATTTCTGAAACTGTGTTCTTTCCTAAAGGATGCCAGACCCCAGGTAATCATACAGGTAAAACCTTTAACAAATACACTAGGTTACTTCGATTCCTTTTACAGGGATCCACCATATCTTGTCTAGAAAAAAGGGGTTATATGACACATAGCAAGTCCTTAACTAACTGTACTAAGGGCCTTCAGTAGCACCACAGCTGTTCTCTCCTAAATAAAAAGCAAAATTAATAAAATACGTCATCCTTAAATTGGATGACATTAGACATTCCAGCAACAATACAGTACTTGAGCAGTTTTAAAAACTTAATGTTGGACTGGCAAGATAGCTCAATCGGAGGCTGGGGAGATGGCTCAGTGGGAAAAGCACTTCCCTGGCAAGTACAAGGGTCTGAGTTCAATCCCTGGTTCTGGAAAAAAAAAAAAAAAGATAGCTCAATCGACTAAACACCTGTCTAGGCAAGTGTAGGGACCAGGGTTTGATCCCTCACACCACATGCTGCGCCAGCCCCGCCCCCGGGCACATAGAACTGGCCACCGAATCCAGGTACAGTGGTACACACCTGTAGTTCCAGCACGGGGAGGCTGAAAACAGGAGGATAATCACAAATCTGATCTGTTTAGTGAGATCCTATTGACCCTGTAGTAAATACATTAAAAAAAAAAAAAAAAATACAACCCCTTTCAGCCTTAAGAACCAGAGTAGTCATTGGCCATTATTCCCTCACAGGAGTTCAGATTACTTCTTCAGAAGGGAACACCATGAGCAGCTGAGTAAGACTGAGTTAGATAGACAAACCAGAGGCAGTGAGACAGGGATAGGCCTGGAAAAGAGCCAGCATGGAAGACAAGATACCCTGCAACTGTGGAAAAGACAGGTACTCCTGCTGTGGGCTGGACCTTAAGACAAAAGACTAAACAAATGCAGCCCATTCTTCCCTAGGGATAGGGATCAGGCATTGATATTCTAAACATCAGACAAGACAGGTATCAATCACCTTGACAAAGCCAGGAAGAATTATGCAGAAGCATGGCATATTTATCCTACCTGTACTGTTTATACACACACATCATGATTCTTCCTTTCTATACCTCTTTTTTTGTCTAGACCTGTCAAAGATGGGCACTCCATTGTCATTAAACCAATTTAGGTGCCTGAACTCGGCAACACAATCCAACACAGTCCAGCATTCCACAATAATAGTGAGTTATCTGAAGAAGTCGTTAACTGTAACCATTTACAGCTCAACTTATTATTATGGCCCCACACTGTATACCTCATTTTTATACTTTTCTGCTGGATGGTTAAGACCGAGATAGAGCAAGACCTATATACCAAATCATGTAGTTTTTGTTTCTGAAGAGGTCAGTGAAGTCCCCTCAGGGTTTATCTTACAATCCTGTACCTTACTCTGTAGATCCTTTGTCTGTGTCATCCATGTGGATGAGTCACGGCCAATGCTTGACCAGTTTGCTCTCTGTGAGAGCCTGAGAGAAAGTTTTCTCTCCATGTGACTCTCCCCAGGTACACTACAGATCATTGATCTCTTTGCTCTGTGGCTCTATAATCTCCTTGTTCAGAAAATTGGGGGCACAACTGAGTTTCATGATGTTCTATGAGAAGCAAGATTTGCACTAATAGTGGTTGAACAAGATATTATGTCGGCTTCTAGTACTATGGACAACCACCAGGAAAATAACAAGGTACAAAGTATTAATTATTGAATCTGTGATATAATTCAGGTAAAAAATAAGATGAGTAAATAGCTACACTCTCTTCATTTACTGATAAGAGACATCTGCTATAATAATGTCTAGAAGTTTAATATCATGTATGCACCTTGTACAATACCAAAACACTATGAAAACAGTTTGCAATGTATTAATTTATCGAATCTGTCCTGTTAATTTGTCTTGAAACTGTCTCATTGCTATCTGTACTTCAATAAAATAAAATAATAAAATAAAAATATAAATAAATAAATAAATAAAATATAAATCAGCTTAAAAAAAGATAGGTATACAGCTATATTCTCTTAATTCAATGAATAGAGGGATCGGCTCTAATAGTATTTGTAAATAGAATATCGTGTCTGCACCTTGTACAACAAATAACCACTAAGAAAACAATATGCAATGTATTAAGTTATTGAATCTGTTCAACTAATTTGATTTAAAAAAAAAAAAAAAAAAGCCAGGAAGAATCACTAACCAAACCCTGCAGGAAGAGCCCCGTCCTGTATTCATGCCCACTTGCTACCTCACTGGCTTCCCCATATGATCCTGATTTAATTCATTTCACCTGAGCAACTGTGCTTCTACTCTTATTGGCTGACCACAGTTTTGTCCCACCTCATGCCCACCTAGAGAGTTCCCAAGCTTCGCATCTTGTACCCACCTCACCACATGGTTTTCCCCTTCTGTCCCTCTCTCAGACAAAAGCTTTCTTTCCCCAATAAACATATTCTGCTCTTTATAAAACAGATAAATAAACAAAAGTAAAACAATATATACATCTCATTCCAAAAGTAACAACAAAACACTTGGACTTCCCTTCTCAACATAAAACATAATGCACAAGGTGATGGTCTATTACTTAACAGAGCAGCATGCTAGCAGCCACACTGCACATCTGCTCAGAAACGGGAACTCCTGAAGGAGACTTTGGACAACCCAAATGCTGCAGCTCAAATTTCCTAACTTTGAGCATCTATAGAGAAATGTACAACACTCTGTCTAATCTGGCAGTGGGAAAGACAGGTGATGCTAGCATCTCCATGAGCAGGTACTCACACTGAACACAGGGTCTGGGTCAGACAGTGTGGCCATCAGCCTCTCGCAGAGCGTGGTCCAGTTCTCGCAGTGCAGAACGTCGGAGGGAGGAGCGGAGCACAGGGTCTGTAGGGCTTGGTATCTCACCTGCGATTTTTTAAAGTTGTGTATTAATACCTCGCTACTAGAAAAATTCCAATTCTCCAAAATAGAATTTAACAAAGACCTGAAAGGCAAAGTCTGTACAACTTTTAGTGCTATTTATGAGGGCAATGCCCCGATAGAAGTAGCTCATGAGAACTCATTTCTCTATGTGCTAAGCAGGGAAGATAACTAGTTTTCTGTGTCAGGTAAAACAAAATCTGAACACTGAATTACTCAAGTCTAAGTGAATCAGAAGGGACCTCAGGACAGAACAACACTGGGCAGGCAGCCAAACCTGCAGACTCCTCAGCTGGTGGTCACCAACAGGTGGTCACAGGGCCAGGATTATGACTCCAAGCTCTGCCCGGTGTGCAGAGACAGCTGGACAGACAGGGCATTAGCAAGAATGACCAAGTCTCACAAGACAATTAGTGGCAGTCTTTTTCCATCTAAGCCATGTTTTCCAACCTTCTAACTACTAAGGTAGAAAAATTAAGGGGAATGCAAAATTGAATTTTAGCATTTTTACAGCAAGTTTACTTCTCTACTGGTCTTTCAGATCTTAATCCAAATCTCTCAGAACCCTGTGACCTAAGGTGCTGCTGGGGAACAGCTCCACTCCACAGGCCTCAGTGCACGGCTGCATGCACTCCCATCTCGGAACAACCAGGGTCCAGGCTAGCCCATAAAGCAGGCATCGGCAGCAGCACAGGACCTCAGCTCTCTCAATGAGAAAGACAATGTGGACATTCCCACAAAGTGCTAAATCACCTCAGCTCATGACAGGCACTGGGGATATGAAGAGAGCTTTGGAAACTAGGAATTAATTGTAAATTTAATCTTTTTTCAGTTAAGAATTTAGTACTTATGAAAGCTGAACAGAGTACTGAGTAAGAATAGCTTTCTGAACAATCCATTTAAACTGAAAACAATTGAATTTTTATCATTAGAAGTCAAATCTCACATTTATCATCCGTTCAACTATTATTTACTAAGAATCAAAAATAAAACAATGTAAAATTCTAAAAGAAAATTAATGATTCTGATTTTTCAGAAAATTTCCATGAGAATACATGCTAACTACTCATGTAACAAAATAAAGTCTGCCAGAACAAACAGCAAATGCCTTAAGATTAAAAAAAGTGAAGATCCTTATTTTTACTGCAAATTGACTTCCAAATGAAATAGTACAACAAAAACAGTAATTAGTAAAATCTCTGAATGTAAACTGATACAATTCAATGTAATTTCAAAACATGTCACACAAGTATATAATTTTAACAAAAATTTTAAGCAGTTGCTTGCATTTTATATAAACAGAATAATATTAAATGAATTATTTCAGAAGAGATTACTAAAATGTTACACACAAAGTAACAGTGGAAAACAGTTTTGAGGACAAATGCTTTTCCCCTCTGAAAAGGAAGCTAAGCAAAGATTCCTTTTCTTCTACTCAAGCATTATATTTCACGGAGGACACTCCCTGTTCTGTGCCCTTCCATTTTAAGGTCGGCCAACTGGGGGTCCACCAGCCCAGGACAACCAAGAGCGCAGGCAGGGCTGAGACCAGGCGTGCACACTCACCTCTTTAGGCTGCCGGGGATCCAACTGGTCTACGATCAACTGCAACTTTCCAGGACAGAACTTGTAACACTGCAACACAATTGACATAGCACAGGCTTATTGAGTAGACTCTTGGAGAAGGACTGCTCTCTGCTCATGGAAGTTCAAGCACAGACACCTTCAGAATGAGCCAATGGGATCTATTTTGCCATTTTCTTTGGGCAGCAAACTTAGAATTAAAAAGAGAACATAATGTCCCAGTAGGACAATGTAGCTTCACACATATGTAAACTACTGCTTGCTGAGAAAACGGCAATGTGCCAGACATGACATAAGGCCAGGACACACCCCAAGGAGAAAGGCAAATGAGAAGGCAAGGTGAGGTGAACAGCATAAGCAAGCGAGCACCGGCAGGGCCTGGAGTGCTCGCTCCTGTTGCTTCCATGCTGCCATTTACTTCCACAGTTCTTTGATGAAAAAATTGTGAAGTGAAAACTTACCTTAGAAAAAAATTTATACTAGACAATAAGCTGTTCAAGAAAGACACACCTGGCAAGCACAAGGGCCTGAGTTCAATCACTGATTCCAAAAAAAGAAATTTAAAAAAGGAAAGAGAAAAACAAGGTCTTTCTCCCTATCTAAAACTATTTAAAAATTTGCAATATCCATAAGATTGTCTAAACAAAAATTACACTAACAGCTACAAGCTCTTATCCAGCACAGAACAAGCGCTGTACTCTCTGAAGTCAGTCACTCTCAAACACAAGAATGTGGAAGACCAGAGTAACTTCTCTAACTCTGGGGCTGGTGGGACCCTCCTCTCCCCAGCTCTGCAACATTGAGACACCAGCTCACACCAGGCACTTCCTCTCTAGAGTCATGCATCTGAAGGCCTTGTAGGTACAGAGGTCCAACAGGCACCTTGAAATGAACACGTCCCAGTAGCATTCATACCCGCTTCTTCATTCCAAACCGGCTGGTCCCAGACACCACCCAATGGACTCCCTTGGCCCACCAGGCCTCCACGTGGTCTCGAGCTGGGGTCACTCATGCCTAGCTGTCCTCACTTTCTGCTCCTCTGCTCCCTGCCCTGGTCAGGCTGAGGCATCCCTCTCTGTGTCCCCTCGCAGACCATGGCCCCTCCTTGCTGACTGCTCTACCCTGGAGGACACTGCAGCGCCTTCACCATCCTGTCTCCAGGACTACTCAGGACCCTCTCATGAGGAGACTCAGTCAACCTCTGGTCCTAGCAGCCACAGAGACACTGTGACCCTACTGCACTGCCTCCGCATGATCTGTGTATTCCAAGTCATCCCAGCACTCCTGACAGGTGCAGCCTGCTACCTTCACCACACTCCTTTCCACACCGACCCTAGATGTTCCTGACACCCTCCTGCCCCTGAGCCCTAGGCCCAAGCAAGGCCCTGGCTGCACCTCCTGTTCCCTCACTGTCTCTTCACAGCTCAACAAGCCCAGCTCTAGGAACTCTCTACTCAGCCCCTTCCATGTGTCCCCACCACGCGATCTCAGCTAGGACCCTCAGGACATCCTTCTGCTGCAGTGACAGCTGCCAGCTGGTCTCACAACCACTCTCCCCTCTTCCCACACTACTACAAACTGACAGGTGAATCTTCTGGAGCACATTTCTGTCCAGAAGCCAGGCATGAGCCCCTTTGCCTACAAACTGATCCAACTGCCTTCAAATGCTTGAATGTATTTCACAACTATTTATTCCACACTTCTACCACAGTTTTATAATTAGGAACTATAAATAATTACTAGAACAGAATTTATCCTTTGCTTAGCAGTACTGAGTATTGACCGCAGTGGCCTCAAACATGCCAGGCAGGCACTGCGCCACTGTCTTCGCCCACTCCCTGTGGGCCAGACCTACCATGCAGTCTTCTCCTTCACATACACTGCAGGCCACTGCGCTCCGTAGGTTCTCGGTGGATCTAGTGGTTTTGGCCACTCCTGAGCTGAAACACTTTTCTCCCAGCTCTTTGATACTCTCAGTTAAAGCTCACTTTTTGGAAACCCTTGACACAACACCTCTACCCAGCTAGTCTATCACTGTCAAGTAAAACAAGGTGCTACCCTCTCTGTGCTCCATCTAGGTGCCCTGGGGAACAACACTAGCGATTCCTCTCTGCACTTCTGAGGCTGCTCAGCAGGATGCACCGCACAAGGCAGTGCCAACTCACACCCATCCCGGGAGTTGCAGCCAACAGCCCCTGTCCTCCGCTGCATGTGCTTTAACCTCCAGTGCACATCCACCTAGGGGAGCATTCCCACTTGCCACGCTTCCACACTAGGCCTTTCAAACACCTCCTTAAACACAGCACAAACTTTTCTCTAAAGATAACTTTAAGCAATGAAGTAATTTTTATTACACTAGATATCAGAATGAGTTTAAAACCCACCTTAAAAGTGACATGCTATTCTCAGATCTCTTATTTTTATTACTGTTTATTAGTAGCTAGCCATAAATTACTACAGTAACTAAAAATAATGTATCTCAGGCAAGCATGTAGAGAATGCTAGTTCATCTGAGTACACATCTGTTAGATTTTCTACCCTAAATGTCTGTTAGGTTGAACCCACCTACACAGAGATCTGTCAATGGCCACCCTGCAATACCAATACACACAGAAATATCCAAAAGGAATTTTCAAGAAATACAATTACAAGTGTTAAAGGATAAATTGAACAAATAATTTCTGGACAAACTAAAATAAGAAAAAGAAACAGAAAAGACTAATACTCTAAGATGTAGGCAGTCTACCTAATGATCATAAGGCTCTAAATTAAAGGTTTATACACGCTAACACGAGCTTCGCATATATTTCTATCAGATGCAGGTTATATAAGAAAAACGCATTCTTTTTTTTTAACAGACCTGCTAAAAAAGCTAGGTGTGGGTGCACGCCTGCAATCCCAGCACTCTGCCGTGCAGCAGGATCTCAAGTTGGAGGCCAGGCTGGCCACTGGACTTAGAAGGACCCTGTCTCAAAAACTGAAAGGGGGATGGCAGTCTGGGGTGTAGCTCAGTATAAAGGGCCAGAGCTCATCCTCAAGGTACAATACATACACGAGAGAGAAGGGTGAGCAGCCACTGCCTTTTTTAACAGAGATACCATACTCAATTACTTTATTCAACATGTCCTGAAAAATATTCATGCAACTGTTACACTAACTCACCCTCAAAATCAATTTACTGTAAAATACCTAATTTAAATATTTGCCCTATAAAATATATATACCATTAAACAGCCAATCAAAGAAAGTTATTATAAGTATACTATTTTATCCAAATAATACTGCCATAGAACACAAAATGCAAAAATAAGTAAATCCTAAGTCTAGCTATAATTTGGGCTTTAATATGGCTAATGCACAATGAATCTTTTCCTAGTCTTAAAAGCAAACAAGACCACCCAGGGCTTGGAATGACAGCAAGGTGTGTGCGTTAAGTGCTGACGGGATCAAATGACTCATGTACATTTTTTTTTTTTTTTTTTTTTGCAGAACCAGGGATTGAACTCATGCTCTTGCACTTGCCAGGGAAGCACTTATTCCACTGAGCCATCTCCCCAGCCCCCCTCATGTACATTAAATCATTAGACTCCCAAAGCAACTCTAAAAAGTAGGCTGTCCTCTGCTACACAGGAGAAAACTGCGACATGGCAAGGGTGGAAACCAGCATCCAAGTTCAAAAATGTCTGAGCAGCAAAGACTTCAGACTGATGCAAGATGGAGAGGGCTCAACACCCCTCCAACAAGCTTCTTCCCAATCTGCGTGCACATACATCTTTTGAGATTACACACCCACCCTTCATTAAACCCTAAACAGAAGTTACTATATATTTCAAAACATAAACAAAGGTTGAAAAACACACTCAAATGCTAAGGTTTTCATAACTACCTCGATGATAATTATGTTTTGACCACTTGGCACACATGAGAAATCAAAACAGAAATCATCTAAGATTCTAAGGTATGAAAAACTTAAATAGTCACAAAAGAACACTATTTTTTTTTTTCCAATGTATTTGGTACAGAGTCTCACCAGGCAGCTCCGATTCATCATGATCATTGTATTTCCAGCTTTCCCCCACCCCTCCCACTCCCCTACCCCCCCCACCCTCGCTGGGATTATAGGCAGTGCTGGGATTACAGGCATGTGCAGGTATATGCTGGGATTATAGGCATATACCACTACACTCCATCTCAGCATCACCACACCTATCCAGGGATGGGGCCAGTATGGTATGTGGTGCTGGTGATCGAACCCCAGTCACTACACCCTGGTCCCTGTGCTTGCCTAAGCAGGTGCTTAGTCAGCTGAGCTATCTCACTGGCCCAGCACTGTTAATCAAAGAAGAGGCTTTTGTTTACTAGTGTCAAATCCCTAGCGGCCTCAAGGAATTACTACTAAAACCTGCAAAGGCAGGCTCACACCACAGCTGGTCCCTTCCTGCCACAGAGTGCAGTCCAAGGCTCAGGGCTCTGTGTGTAAAACTCAACTATCTTTCCCTTTCACATGCACACTGTTCTTAGAAAACAAAGAATACGAAACAGTAAAATTGTATCAGCTGAACTGAGTCAGAGAGGGCAGGCTCTGGATGCTGGCTGGACCACTGCTCCAGGAAAAAAGTAAAGGCTTTCAAATCCCTCAGCACTAGTATGAAACCCTCAAAAGCAGTTTCTCACCAAAAAGAATAGTGCAGAGCTTGAAGAGCCCAGAAAACAGCCTGAACTCAACTGTGATGATTCAGATCTGAGGAGCAGTGAAAATGAGGGTAGCTAGCGATGCAGGAGTGGCCCCTTGAGGAGGGAAGAAAAGCCCTGGGGAGAAGACTAAGGGGACTGCCAGTCCTGCGACAGGACAAGACTGGATGTGGGCGAGCTGCTCCCAGAAAGGGCAGCCTCCAACCCTCGGCCCTGCAGCCTCGGCAGCCTGGGAACACTGGATCCTGGCCAGCAACCCCACCATTGCAGGGCCCCCTGTGAGCCCACACAGCACCTCCACCACTGCCCCCTGGAGCTGGGGAGCTCTGTGGCCACCCAAAGTGCAGGTGCACGCTCCACCTGAGGTCTGTCTGCTGGTATTTCACTGACTAAAGCATTAATATTAGGTCATTTTATTATTTTTCTTCTGAATATTTACATTAGAAAGCAGAAGCGATCTGACTAATGAAGCATTTCCTGAAGCCAACGATGATTAAATACCACGAGCTCCTCACCTGGTTGAAAGACGAGTCACTGTCGGAGCAGTTGTCGGTGCAGCAGCTGCCACTCCTCTCCCTGTGGGTTTCCGGCTGCCTCTCGGGGCTGCGCGTCTCCGCTGCATCAAGCCCGCTGCTCATGGACTCCACCGTGGCCTCCAGGGTGCTCTTCAGGGCGTGCAGCATGTCTCTGTACCTTCCAAGTCAGAGCAGTCTTGGTAAGACAGCGACTGTCAGCAACAATCGGTCAACTAAGTTCCACTACACAAGGCTTCCCTAACGGCACAGTGCGACAGGAAAGTCTCATTTAGTTTCTCATAAAATGGTACAGCGCCAGGCATGCAGTTCAGCAGCACAGTGCCTGCCCACAAGCGCAAGGTCCTGAGTTTGATTCCCAGTATCAAAAAATAAAAAATAATAGGCTACAACAGAATTGTGAGAGAGACATAAAACTGTAGAGGAAATTGAGACGTTCCACTTCCTGGGTTTATTCCATGTAGTTACAGAGCCAAAACAATAAGAATAACAGGACACGGCCAGATGCCTCAGCGGTGAATACCCAACTACAAGAGACCAACTACAGGCCAGGCTGCTGCGCTGTCACCCCTCTGGTCTTGTGCGTCTCCTCCCCTACCCTCTCCCATCACACTGATCCTCCTTTTCTCCCCTGCTGATGCTCTACAGTGACAGGCACCAGCGGCCCCGGCAATAGCATGGTCCACACCGGGACCCACGCATGAGCCGCAGGACACGCAGGCCCTTTCCTACGCAGCCAGACAACCCAGAGTCAGGAAGCCTGGGAGAGGGGCTTCTGAAACCCACAGAATTTGACCTGGAGGGCCAGGCAAATAGCTTAACAGATGAAAGCACCTGCAAGCAGATTCAGAGGCCAGGGGTTCGACCTCTGGGCCCGGGGTGCACTGAGGCGGCAGCTGAGACTGGACATGGTGGCGTGTGCCTATACTCCCAACTCTCGGGAGGCTGTAAACAGGCGGATCACTACAAGTCTGTTCTAGTAGTGAGACCCTGAACACCCTGTGAACCTTCCCTAAAATACAGAAAGAAGAAAAAAAAAAAAAAAGGAATCTGTCCTGGATAAGTTCAAAGATCTCTTTCATCTCTAGCAGTTTAAAAATCTCAACTGTAACTTATAGCAACATCTCTATTTTTGAAATACATTCAACCATCTATATTATATTAGACTAAGATACCCGAAAGAACTAGAAAGATAATTTTTGATCTAGGAAGGACCTTAAGGTCTAATCCTTTTATTTTACAAAAAAAAAAAAAAAAAAAAAAAGATAAGAGGGAGCTGGACCACTAACACTGTATTTAATTAAAATTAAAAAGAAATTTAAATATACATAGTTAACAGAGTACTAAATTTATTTCTTTGTAATGTATTTGGTTGTGACAGGGTCTCACTACTCAGTCAGACTCATAGTGATCCTCCTGTTTTCAGTCTTCTCAGCACTGGGATTACAGGCATGCACCTCTATAGTCAGATTCAGTGGCCAGCTTGGCCTGTCCTGGGGCTGGTGCAGCACGTGGTGTGGGGTATTGAACCGTGGTCCCTGCACTTACCTAAGCTTGCCTAAATAGGCAATTTAGTCCGCTGAGCTATTTCGCCGGCCCCTAGAGTACTAGATTTAAAAGTATAATCCTGGATTGTAATTCTAACTACTTAGCAATACGCCATCATAAATGAATTCTTAATTTTCTCAACTCTGAGATGAGATAAAAAGAGTACACCCTAGCTAACTTATATTGTAAGGGCCATACAAATAAGGCAACAGCTATAAACAGCTGAAAAGTGTGTCCATGTAAAGCCTGTGGGGTGTTCACTCTATGGAGACGTATCAGAGAAACAAGCGCAGAAACCCATCTCTGTTTCTGGCTAAGGGTCCCTGAGCCACATACAAGGAAGGACAGGCACTCCCTCAGAGGGCGTGATGACACCAGGCAGGGGGTTTGGAGAGAAACAGCACACTGATCTCAGTGCTGTGGGTCAAAGCTGTGGCCCTCACACAAAAGGTGAATGCTCCCGGTATAAATAAATATATAAATAAATAACCAACCAACCAGAGTAGTAATTGCAATTATATTTCACACACACACACACCCAAAAAAAAAAAAAAACCTAGAGCAACAGACTATCAAAATCAAGTGTTAACTAGAATTCAAAAGCAGCCTCTGAAAGCTCTAAGAAAAGTTGAGGCACAGCAGGAACAAACTATAGAGCAACTCCTCAAATACTCAGGAGTACTAATGCAAAAGAAAGTGCAACCCGGGTGTGGTAGACATGCCAGTAAGCCACACCCAGAAGGCTGAGGCAAGAGGATCCCTGGGAGTTCAAGACCAGCCTGGGCTACACGGTGAGCTCAAGGCCAGCCTGAACTGCATGGGACCCTGTCTCAAGAGAAAGTGAAAGCTCCAATGAATGACAGAGCTCCTCCCTGACACTAAAATGGACAGCACAGCCATGCCTGCTCCCTGCATAACAGTGAATTCTTCTGTGCTCAAACATCTACTTCAAAGATAAATACCAAAACATACCATGGGGAATATAGAATTACTACAGTATTACTCAAACATTGCTAAAGGACGTCATGTGGCTACATTAGCCTGAAGTAAATTCTGAAGAATCACAAAATTTGAAGGAAAATAATACTCTGCATAATTTGAAATCTTTCATCCATGATTCATAAAGCAGAAGACAAATATTCATTAAGTCATTTGAAGTCTTTGTGAGGTAGTTATTATTGTATTAATTTTCACACTTGGATAAACTAAAACAAATTAAACAGTTTACCCAGATATTTAAAGAAAGAAATTTCATAAAAGTATCATATAAAGCTGCTCTCATAATTAAAATACTTTCTTTATCTAAATTATGAAGTGTAGCACTTCTTTTTTTTTTTTGTGGTACTGAAGATTGAACTCAGGACCTTGCACTTCCAGGCAGGTGCTTATTCTACTGAGCTATCTCCCCGGCCCCCTATGTGTAGCACTCCTTCTAGAGCAAATTTAATAAAATTGCCTGAAACAGATGACAAGGAATTTTAACATTATCCAAAGAGAAAAAACTTCATTTTTTTCTTAAAAAAAATCAAGAAATAAAAAGTCCTACATAACCAAGGTTTGAAGCTGTACATTATCTCACTTTGTCTAATATTTGTTTAATTATAATCCATTGTCACCAAGGGAAAAACTGCAGTCCCAAGTAATAAATCTTATTTTAAAAATAAGTCCAATTTAACACAATAAAACACAGTAGGTAACACAGTTCAAGTATGCACGCCAATGTCTCTGATACAGAGGTGAGCAAATCCACCCCACAGGCCGCACCACCCTCTGCTGCTCGGGAGGACCAAGGAGCACAGTGCGCCCTCCTTCCCGGTCCAGCTGTGCCCAAGCTCACTCAGGTCCGCACAGCCTCCAGGACACAGTGGCACAGGGGCCCGCTCAGGAACCTGGGTATGGGGTCAGGGGTGGGATGAATTCGCACAGGTTCGCCCACCCTGCACAGGGACATCCCCAAGTCTCAACGCAGGAGGACGCACACTCCCCAGCTGTAGACTTCCAATGTCACTGTGTCAAAGCGGTCCAATGGTACAATTTTCCGCATCTCTGATGTCTGCCACATGGTATTGCCACACAAGTTTCTACTTCAGCCTCATACTAAACTCCCTTTCCCTGCGGAGGGCAGACTCTATTCATTTGTGCGGCCCAGGATCTAACATGACACAAAGTGATCTCCTAAGTGCACGACTGGCTCAGGACTGATAAGGAAAAAGAGAGAGAATGCTCCACTGCCAAAGCTAGAATTGTTGCCAACCGCTATAGCCAAACTCCCGAGGATGGCCACTCCGTAAAGAAACTCAGTCAGCCTCCACTCTGAAGGCTCAGGAACCCAGCGGGTGTCCACGTCCACTCGGCTGGCGAGGCCGTCACCGTGGGTGGGAGCGTGGTGCAGGGAGGCAAGTTAGGGCCAGGCAGTCTGAGTGTCGACACAGCACTCTTACTAGAACTGGCCAGCCCCCTGGGACCTCCTGGCCCCTGAGCCAGAGCCCTGCCCTAAGCCCATCCCCAGAAGGCTCCATGGCCCTCAGCCCTGCCCACTGGGAACTACAGTGCCACACCCTAGAGCCACACCACTTACACCATGGCCCTGCAGAACATGTGTGGCACTGGCCACCAGCAGATAGCTCTTGGCACCTCAGATGGACCAGGTGTTTTTTTTGTTTTTTTTTTTTTTTTTTGTCTTTTTGAGACAAGGTCTCACTATGCAGTTCAGGCTGGCCTTAAACTCACTTTGTAGCTCAGGCTGGTCTCGAACTCACAACAATCCTCCTGCCTCAGCCTCCCGAGTGCTGGGATTACAGGCATGCGCCACCACGCCTGGCTGGACCAGGTGTTTATTTTCCAGGTCCAGGACATACAAACAGTTGAAAGATTTTAAAAATTAAAATAATCTTTGTGAGGTCCGGCTTCTAGTGAGGAGATACTTACAGTGAGCAGGAAATCAGGGGGCAGCTGTGCGAGCAGTACAAATCAGTGACAAGGGCCAAGGGAGAGGAAAGCGGGACAGCAGCGGAGGAGGCAGGAGCGAGGGGCACCGCAGCCTCCGCCACTGTGGTGGGCCCTGCCAGGGAGCACGCCTGCCACACTCACTCTCGGGAATCCTGGACCCTCCTGGAGACCTGCTGTACCAGCGTGTCGTAGCCTGGCTCCTCGCCCGGGCACTGCTCAGAAGCACACTTCTCCATCTCTTCTTCAATCATAGCTCCAAGGGTGCTGTAAATGTGCTGCCTCAGGTATTTCACGAATTCATAGCTGGAACAAACATTAGAAATTAGGGCAGTGAGTGTTATGAATTCACTTATTAACCATCCTCAGAAAAGAACATTAGACCAGAAAGGTCTACATCATAGTAGGGTTTCTAACCTTAAACCAAGACTGACCCCACCCACTCACCCCCAATCATCAAGCTTATCTACACTTTTGTTCTGCTTTGTTACTTGTTCATTCCAGGACACTGGCAAAGGGGACAACTCAAAGACAGGGATTAGAGGAGACAGGACTGGAAAGCCCCAAGCTCCAGAGCCACTGAGGGGTCTTCTGGGTCTGCTCTGCATGCCCATCATTCTAATGTGGAAAACAAGCTAGAGTACAGTAATTATGACACAATAAGAGTCTGTTTCCATCATCAGAAAAGTTTCTATTCAAATGGCTCTTGTCTATGTTTATAGACAGGAATGTCCCAAAAAACTCAATATATTAGAAGTTTTTTCATAGTGATACTACTATCACTATGAAAAACCTTTAACCTTGGTTTAAGGTTAGAAGTTTGTAAACTCAGATATTTTAACAAATAAGAGAAAGTAAGTATTTCACAAAGTGAATAATCATTTTATGGAATACATTCACAGAAAATAAAAGGCACTCAGTACTAACTAATGACATGATTTAAAAATATTTAAGTTTTCACTGTCTCCCAAATGACAATGATAATGTAGAACAGTGAGTTGTGCCTCCCTCCCGCCCCCATTCAGGAAATGACCCAGCCTCCTTCCAGGAGGAGCCTCAGCCTTGGCAGTCGGCCACTAACTTCACTTCCACACACCGCTTCCCACAGACCAGACATCCAGGTTGGACTACCCGGTGGACTACCGGGGGGGAGGGGGGCCTACACACCCTACCCCGGCTCTGTGAGAAGACAGCAGGAGGCGGCGACTTTGCACCTCTAGCAGAGCAACCCTGGCAGGCAGCAGTTTTCTTAAGTATAACTGGCAGTCACTGGGTTTTCTTCATCTCCTATCTGCAAGAACGCAAGAGGCAGTAGAGGCAGTTCTTCCACTATGCAGCTTCCAGAAAAGGCCAAGGCTGCCAGGCTCATTCTGTGCTCCAGCATGGAGTTTGACCCTCAGGGCCAGGCATTTCCATTTCCAGTCTTCCTGCTGCCCAAACAAGCCGCCTGCCCCTGGACCTGCTTCCCACACACAGCTGGGCACAGTCAGCAGCAGAGCTGAGGAGTCCAGTTAGCAAGCCCTGCATTTCCATGCCTTCTGCCTCTGGAGCCTCTCCCTCCTCAGGGCCATCCGATTTGATTTGCACCTTCCTAACCTTCAGCTCACCCACTGCAACAGCCTCACGTTGTGCGAAAAATCGGGCAGCATCAGCAGAAGCTAGTTCCAGTGCAGGCCGCGGGGCTCGGCTCTCAGCCGGATTCAGTAGAGAACAGGTGGGACCCGACATTCACAGCTCAAGAATTCCCCAGGATGTGGGTGCCTGCACTGCTGTCCCTAACCAGGAAGCTGAGAACTGCCAACCTAGACAGGCCCTGTGCTCAGGCAGCTTATAAATATTTCACGGTTCTTGGAACTCCAACCAGTAAGGACCTTCTCAGAGAAACAGTATTAATGCACAATGATTTAATTCTTAGTTAACAATTTTATTAGTTGTATTACATTTTAAATTTTTAACCATTGTTTATGATCACCTATTTTATTTAATTTTTTTCAAGTAACAGACCAACATCAGTGTCCCAGTGATTTAGAACAGCAGATCATGCTGGACCTCTAGGCGTCAGATGGTATGGCACCAGTTTTGAACTTCAGGCCTCCCGCTTACTAGCTACTTGAGCTTACATGGATCACACAGGGTTCCTTGTGCTTTGGTGTTTTTCAGTCATAAAACAGGAAACCAACTCTATTAGAAATTATTCCAAAGATTCTGGGTAATATGTTTTGCATCTAACACAGGGCCTTAAATAAATTTAACAACCTACAAGTAGAGGCTCTTTTGGGTATCATTAGAAGACACCTTGCCATTGCTGTTACAATCTCTCACATCTCCATTTACTCTACTAGACGCAAGTCCACAACCACCTCTGCACAGGCCACACTCCCTGTTTTCCATTCTCAATTTCCACCTCCTAATACCCACCACTTAGTGTTACACAGCCGCCCCATCCTCAACAGGAGGCTGTACGATCCTCCGTGGCCTAACACGCTGCCTTCTGCTAAAGCCTCTCTGAGTTTTCCAAAACTTCACATTCTTTTCTACCCAAGCCCTCAAGGTGCTTTGTCCCACTCCATTAGGAGCCAGGATGTTCTGTTTGCATGCAGCTATCCGATGCACTACATGTAGTCCTATGATCTGCTTGATCTTCTGCGTGCCTTATGTGTGGACACACGTTCTACTTCCTGCCTTGTGGGCAGTAACAATCCCTTCCAATCTTGGGTGCAGTTACATGATCTATTTCTTTCCTTGTGTATACTTGTATAAGATACTGCCTGTGTTGTGTGTAGTTATATGATCTTCCTGATTGTCTATTTGGCTCCTGAGCCCACTAGACTCAGATTTTTTTTCTTTTTTTTCAGAACTGGGGATTGAACTCAAGCCCTTGCGCTTGCCAGGGAAGCGCTTATTCCACTGAGCCATCTGCCCAGCCCCTAGACTCAGATTTTAAAAAATTGACTAAATAACAAACCTAGTTACCATTCCCATAAACCTATATTGTCATAGTCTTTCTATACTTAACAAGATAAACTCACAGGCCCATATAACATTAGCAGTACCTTGTACACAGCAGGGATATTACTAATACTTGGATCCAAATATAGCTAAGTACAGCTGTAGGCAAATGGTAGTGCGAAAGAACACAGCCAGGAGTATGGTTTGGCAGATTTTGGATTGAGTACTGAAGTGGGACATCTGGGAACAAAGGAAAGAGGGAGGCAAGTGCTGGGTGGTATTCAGGGTTTCCAAGGTTCTGTGGGCCAGGCTGGTGAGAGAGGCAGTAGTAGAGGACCCCGCCTCCTGTGGCAAAGCTGCACTAAACAAACCTCTGTGCATGACAGCTTTTGGTAACAGTGCCCCTACACATGAGGAGGGCACAGAACCTGTGCAAATGCCGGTGAGCTGGGTGGAGGTCAGGTGAGGGGCAGAGTGAGGGCAGAGGTTAGTCTGCGGGAGCCCATCTTCTTGGAGAGGTATCAAGGGAGAGTTACGTTTCTGGCATCAGAGATGACAGCACATGCAGTCCAATGAAGCTCCTGGGATGGGCCACACATCTGCAGGCTAGGGGAGACACAACTCATGAATATTGGGAAAATTACGCAAGTCTTAGTGCATGACTGCCAGGCAGTCGTGATTCAGTGACAGGTCTGGGAGAGCCAGAGGGTAGCCCAGATAAGGGAGCTGGCTCTCCTTAGGGTCACGCAGGAGTTAAGAGGCAGACATGGGTCCCCTGGGTCTCCCAAGGGGAGAACAGCCAGAGAGTCAGCGAGAGTGGGTGTGATGAGCAGGCTGGCGTAAGGTTAGTCTCACTATTCAGGGTGATGAGAGCCACTTCAAGGGTCCTCAAGCATGGGATGGAAAGACTGTACCAGAGGATGGAGGGCTGGGAGGGCAGGCACAGGGGAGGCCCAGTCTCAGCAGCTGGAGAAGGCCTCAGCTGGCAAGGTCTGCATGAGTCCCTCATCAACTCCTGCTTCTACCTCATCCACCAGTGCACCAACTGCACCCACCGAGGCAGTTATCCTCACTCCTCAACTGCAATGGCCCCATCTATGTTTTCAATTTAACTGAGAAATATGATTTTATGTAGGCTCTGTTAAAAGCCCAATCAGAAAATAATAGAAATGGTATTTTTATACTTGCAGCTATTAAGAAATATAACACAAGCCCATTACCAAAAGATATTCAATTGGGTTAAGAGAATAGCATTTTAAATAAGACACATTTTAAAAATCCACTATCTGGCAAGATCTATAAACAGCAAATATTCAAGAAAATATTTTAATGGACCCTTCAGGAATTTGTATAACCAAGTATTTTCTAGTAACATTCACTTTACCTACAATGTTAGCAGTAGGAGACTCATCCCTAGAGACTCATCCCAAATACTTAAAGGTTTTGTGGTTATCTTACAAATGAAATGAGCCCAAGGACCCTACTACCCCTACCAGAAGGGGTTAGTGCTGTTTTTGAGAAGATCTGAAAAAGAATTCTCCCAGCATGGAAAGCCCCTTACCACACTGGGACTTCAAGGCTGCCCTGGTGGCTCTGCTGCCCAAGTGATCGATCACCAATCCCAATGAAGGACACAGCCATTATGAGGCCTGTCCCTTCTCCAGGTGAGAGAAGGGCAAACCCTCACCAATGATCCCTCTTGCTGGATGCTCTACTGCCAACATTCCCAGCATTATTCCTGGAACTCCAGGAAGTCTTTCTGTTCTTCTAAAACGGTGCCCAGGATGGGAAATTATTGCTACTCCACAGGTTGCATAAAATCAGGTGCTGGGTGGCCTGCGCTGGAAACCTACATGCTAATGCCGCCTTCTAGTTCTCATGAAGTCCACACCTAAGCCAGAGATAAGGGAACTACAGTGTGTACATTAACTATTCCAGCTGCAGCATATTAAGAAATCAGTTTTCTAGAAGAGAAACAGTTGACGTACTTTGTATGAAAGTAAAAGCCTAACTGATGCAGGAACCTCCTGGCGCTCACCACAGGGACCAGGAACGAGGGGGCTGGACAGGGAGCCCCAACCCTGGCGGCACCCATCTGGCTCCCACATCAGAGTGCAAGTACAGGAGCCCACTGTTAACCCTCTAGCATTCTCAGAAAACCTTCAAATCTGAGTTGTCAGATGCTAACTCACAATCTTTAATTACTGCTTGTATTTTTTAATCTAGCCAAAAAATGCATCCACAGAGTAGCTATGGCCCCTAAAGCATGCCAGCTGGCCTCCCAATATGCCCTTTCTGGGCTTCCTTACAGGTGCTAGGGAACCAGCTCTGTTTACTTATTTTTTTGAGTTTATAGCTCAGCAGTACAAGCAATTGCCTGGCAAATGCAAGGTCCAGAGTTTGAGCCCCAGTTCAAAAATATACTATACATGCATTTTATTCATTCTATTACTTTAAAAGTAACTTATTGTGCTAGGGATATAGCTCAGCTGCACAGTGCCTGCCTGGCAAAGGTTGTGTGTTCAATTCCCAGTACAAAAAAAAAGCTTCAAAAGTAACTTAATGAGAAAAAAGTAAAATTTGACTTCAATGATATTATTGCCAAATTATGCAGTTTTCTTTTCAAAATATTCTTCTAAGGCTGTTGTTCAGTATGTGTTTAGAAGGCACAAGATGCTGAGTTCAAGGTCTAACAGCGAAAAAAAAAAGTAAATCCTCAAAATCAGTCACTTAAACCTTACTTGCTAGTAAGGAAACACATAAGGAACACCACATTTCAGAAACGTAAGTATTAAAAATACACAGTACATGCCTGATATTTCTTCACTGATGACTATGAAATTTTTCACACTCATAGGAAAGTTTTACCAAGTGGCTAAAAGAACATTCATTTTTCTACTCTTTCTTCTCCAGCTTTATTACCTACATTTTCCAAGAAAATTCAGTGATTTTCCATGATGAATTTCTGGCACGTCCACAATGTTAACAAAATAGATGGAGATACAGAGATTATTATTATAACAAAAGTACATGAACAATCTAATTAGTACCAGTTAATTTCAGGAAATCATCTTCACAGTTGTTTAAACAACTAAGAAATATTTAAATGATCTACTTAAAAACTATCACTAATGATGTTTTAATGATGCTTAATTAGCATAAATTATGATCGTAATGCTGCTATTGAGAATTTTGGAAACACTATATTTCAAGACAAATGTGACATCACACACCTATGATCTCAGCACTCTGGGATGCTGAGGCCAAAGGACCAAAAGTTCAAGCCTAGCTTGGACAACTTAAGCAAGATTCGGTCTCAAAGTTTAAAAATTAGTAACGGGCTGGGAATGCAGCTCAGGGCAAAGTCCTTGAGTTCAATCCCCAGAACTACCAGGGCAAAGTCCTTGAGTTCAATCCCCAGAACTACACACAAGGAAAAAAAATTGTATTTCACCATAATATACAAGAGACTATGAAATAGAAAAAATAAGTATTTTACATCTCCTTGAACCGTTTTAGGACAAAGATTAAGTTTGTGACTCATGATAAAGTTTCTAGTCACACTTTAATTGTAGAAGTGCATATGCAGTCCTTGGTCATTTCACAATTTCAGATCTATTGCTATTATGCTTGCAAGTGTTTCCTGAGGGGAGGATGAGTAGCGCTAACACACAATACACACAAACCTAAGGAAAGCATGTACACCATTTTCCCCACAGGAGCGCTAAATAACCCACTGCCACTCTGTGAGAAAAGGAGGAGAGCTCTCATCTTTTAGAGGAAGCATACAGTTTAAGGCAGAAAAACACAAGAGATTCTGAAAGCAAAGATGACAGTCCACGGAACAAATCCTGCCTAGGGTTATACTGCATTTTCCACTTTATTTTATTGTGCTGCCTGAAACTACATCATTTATGGACTCAACTGTATTAAAAACCACCTTCTGGGGGAAAAAAATGCTAATAGCCAGAAGCCCCTACAAACCTTTCGGTAAGACTATTTTTCCTGTTATTAGTAAGACAGTATCAGGTATAAAAAGCCAAGCCTTTGATACTAGGAAACCCTTTGGAAGACATACCTGAGTGACTCAAGAACAAGGGTGAAAAGAGAAACAGAAATATGATACGGCTAACCACAGTGCCCAGCAACCCTGAGATTGTACAACTCTATAAAGATGGTAGACATCCTCCTCTTTTCCTTACCTAAGAGTTCCTCCTAAGACACAGATCTCAGGCTAGTGCCACGAATACATTATGAATTTAAGTATCTTCACTCCTAAGACTACAAATTACAATGTATTATCAGCTTCAGTCTTCTTAGAAAGGCCACAACTAAACTGCTTGCGTAAATAACAATGGTGTACATCAATCTGCAGGCATTTACTTCACTTACCTATTAAACTTAAGAAGACAGCACTAAACAGACACTGGACTTCTGAAAGGAACTACTATGACCCAATTTTAATTTGAAAAACATTTTAAAAGTCATACAGCTAACTAAAGCAGTATGCATAGGCAAATGTGTCATTTTAAATGCTTCTACTGAAAAGAAAAATGCTACGAATTAATGCTCCCATCGCAAAGAAAGTTTAATGCTCGATGGAAAGTTATGTGAGGTAAATTATCACACTAGTTTACAAAATATTAATAACCAAACTGGTATTGCAGAAGACCCATTTTTCTAGATTCGACTGTTTAAACGTAAATCAACAGCTAACCAATAAAAACTGAACTCTGGCACCTTTAAAATACAAGATATTATCATTCCATAGCAGCTACTATAAGTGGATCCTAAGAAGAAAAGAACAAATCACGGAAATACAAAGAAAGCACGTATAACTAAATACTAACAATGTCGGAATTGTAGTAAAAAAGACACTTTCCACTTCGTAAACTCCCTTGAGAAACTGTAAATGACATCTCCTAAAACTGCAAGTAAACACACGACTGCATGAAATTTTTCGTACTGATTCCCCAAGCAGAACCCAGTGTCAGAAACTTTGATGTCCTGACTGGAGACCACAATGAAATGACTACACTGCCTGCCACACCACTCATACTCAAGAAGGTTCGTGGCAATTTCTCGAAACTCCGAGGCTTAAATGAAATAAGATCGCATGACGACCGCGGTCTCCCCGGAAGCCTAGGAGTCCTGGGCCCGGGGACCGCGGAGGACGCCCGCAGCGCCACGCGGCTCGCTCCGGGCTCGCGGCGGGCAGGGTGGGGGCGCGGGGGCGCGGGGGCGCGGGCGTCTGGGGGTCGCGGAGCCCCACGCCGGGCGCCCGGGCACGCACAGAGCTCCCCGACCGGCGAGACAGGGCGGGGGGCGGGGGCGTTACTTGTGGAAGTTGTCGTCCGTCTCCTCCAGGCGCAGCAGCACCTCCTCGGCGCACTCCAGGGAAGGCGCCCCCGTGATCCGCTCCTTCACGCTGTGGAACAGCTGCCTGAGCATGACCTGCAGCCGGGCCTCGTCGCCCGCGGACACGCGCGCCATCCCCGCCGGGGACCCCGTCCGGCCGGCCGCGCTCCAGGACCGCAGGGCCCTCGCGCGCACGCGCGCCGCCACCGCCCCGTCCGCGCGACGCCTCGTTGCCTAGGAGACCGCGGGGCGCGCTCGGAGGCGGGGCCAAGGCGATTCAGCCAAACGAAAACAAGGCGGCTTCCGTCAGAGGCCAAAGAGATCTCTTAGGCCTCGCCTTGCGTTCTCGCTGCTGCCCGCCTTCAGCGTCAACAAAACTCACGGACCGGCCGCGGCACTCCGACCGGAGGAGCGCGAGGGAACGCCGTCGCGGAGCGTGACGTTAGCACATGGACGACTGCGTGACGTCACGCATCAACATGGCCTCTTGGGCAAAGAGGGCCATCGCCTGAGGAAGAGTGGGGTACGCGGGCTGACCTGGGATCGATGAAAGGAATGCCTCAGGAAAGGAAGAAGAAGAAAGTTACACGGAAGTAGTCTGAAAAACCCTTGAGATGTGTCATATTCGAGCACCAACTTCGTACCAGGAGGGTGGCCCTGACCTAGTGCAAAAGTGCCCTGATGAAAATGACGAGAATCCTGTGAAGTTTCAGCTGAAGCGCAGCGAGTTCTGGAGCTACCCACAGCTGGCATCTGCTCAGCTGCTTTAAAGGAAGCTGGCCAAGGATGACTGCACCGTCTTCCAGAAACAGAATAGCGTTAGGAGTCAGTACCACCAGGCCCATGCTGGAGAACTCGCTGGGCAAGGACGCTGAGAATCCATGCTTGGGTTTGAATCCAGTGCAGAAGTGAAGAGCAAGGAACTGAGTGCAGACTGGACAAGGTCCGTCCCAGAGCCTGAACTTGGACGACACTGAGCATATGGGTTTGTAGGATAAAAAAGTGAGGCTAGGTTGGAGCAGTCCCCTGGCCGTACTTGCAAGCATCATGTGAAGCAATCTAAGGGGCTGGAGGTCTGTCCTGTGAGTAGTGACGTGCAACTGGATTCTGGAGACACCACCATGGGACGTCAGATGTAAAGATCACACTGCAGGAACCTGCAATAGATGACTGCTCCTACCCAGATAAACCCCTGCGCCATCATCCTGTCCGATTTAGGAAGAGCCAGCCAAGCTACTGTCCATAGGATAGTCCCATGCTGCTGCTGAGCAATGGTTCAGTATGACAGCTTGCCCCAGTTGGGTTTTACTCCGTCTTCCTGCCTCAGCCTTACAGAAACCTAGGCTTACAGTGTGACCCACTTTTTATGTTTTTTCTACTCCTTTAATGCTTAAGCACTATCCAGGTCCTGACTTCCTCATTTGTTTGGCCGAAGCCTTTTGATGAAAAAAACAGTACATTGAAATTTTCTTTATTTTGTTTCCATCCTTGAGATTGTTTCCTGGAGTAAGCCACTGCATATGAATCCAAGATGATCAGAGTCTGCCCAAGAGAATAGTTACAGAATTGCGTGGGATCAGTTTAACATCATTCCGTTTCTTAAGCTGGCCAGGCACGGTGGCACACACCTATTTCACAGAATAGACTCTGGTACTTGTTGTAACCCACTTGGGTGCCAAGCCTTTCCCCCATATCCTGTTATTCTTAATAGAACCTGCCAGGTGCCATCACCTGTTATTCCCGCTGGGGCCTGACCTTAGACAAACTGTTTCTCACCCTCCCTTGGCAATAGCACCCCCCCCATAGGTTTATGTAACCCCGCTCACCCGAGAAAACTCCCACCAACTAGCTCCCCGTACCCCCTTGACTCTCTTAACTTCCACTTTTTGCTTCTGTAATACTGCTTAGTTGCCTGCCCCAGACCCATCTCCCCCTTTAGGTCACTGCCCCGCTCTGTTCCGAGCAAAAGATAAAAATAAAAAGTTCCAAGCCACGCTAGACTAGCTCCATCCTAGCCCTTTGTTTCACCTGTTGCTAAATGTTCTGGGAAAGTTACATGCAACTAAGCAACCACAAGGTTGCTCTATAGCCTCAGCAATCTCCAGGTGACCCTCAATCAATCTTGACAAAGGAACAATTGCTATTGGCTTCTGTAACCTGCTTGCTCAAGTTTCCCTGTTAACCCCTAATGGCCACAAGATGCTCCCCCCA
>PVKA01015689.1:0-16656 GCA_004027165.1 Ctenomys sociabilis | reverse complement strand
CTTCTCAATTATGGGGAAATAATCTGACATTCAGTTAACTGAAGCATATAGAACTCCAAATAACATCAACCCACATAAAAACACACCCAGACATATAATAATCAAGATCCCAAAAATTCAGCACAAGAACAGTATACTAAAAGCCTCTAGAGAAAAGAAACAGATCACATTTAAAAGGAAACCCATCAGAATTATGGCAGATTTTTCTTCACAAATTATCAAATCAAGAAGAACATGGAGGGCCAGCCAGACGGCTCAGCAGAGTAAAGTGCCTGCTTAGGTAGAGTGCAGTGGCTGGGTTCAGGTTTGATCCGCAGTGTGCCGAGCCAACCCACCACCAGAGCATGCTGAGATAGCAAAAACTGGGTGTGGCGGCACATGCCTGGAACCCCAGCTCTTGGGAGGCTATAAACAGGTAGACCACTACAAGTCCGATCTGGTAGTGAGACCCTAAACACCATGTAGATGCTTCCTTGAAAATACAGAAACAAAAAAGAAGAAGAAGAAGAGGAGGAGGAACGCGAGGAGGAGGAGGAGGAAGGAGAAGCCTAGAATGGGTTTCTTAAGCTTGGGTCATTTGAAGGAAAACAGCTGCAACTCAAGACCATAATGTTACATGAGGGGCTGGGGAGATGGCTCAACAGAATAACCACTTCCCTGGCAAGTACAAGGGCCTGAGTTCAATCCCCGGTTCCACCAAAAAAAAAAAAAAAACAAAACATAATGTTACATGAAATCAGTCAGACACACAAGCTTAAATATTGCATGATTTCTCCTATGGGAGACATCCAAAGAATGCATAAATTAAAGAACAAAATAAAGATAGATAATAGGAATTAGAGGGCCAGCCAAATAGCTTATAGATTAAAGTGCCTGCAAGCAGGTACATGGGACAAGGGTTCAATCCCTGGGTCTGCCGTGCTGGCCCAAACCCCAGGGCATACAGTGACAGCAACTGAGAGTGGGCGTGGTAGCGTCCGCCTGTAATCCTAGCTCTGAGGAGGCTGTAAACAGGCGGATCACTATGAGTCTGAATTAGCAGTGGGACCCTGAACACCCTGTTGACTCCTCCCTAAAATACAGGGGAAAAAAGGAAGCAGAGAGAGATTTAGCAAAAGGGCCTAAGAGGGGGACAAGAGGAGGGAATTAAGAAGTGTTATATACATGCACCACCTTCCCCATTAATGTAACCACTTTATACTGCAGATGTGGGCTAATAAAAAATTTAAAATATTTAAATGTTAAAGACATTTACCATTTTATTTTTAGAAGAACTGATGGGCATTCATGAAATTTTTTATGTAATTTACTTTGCTCATTCTGTGGGTATGACCTTCATTGTTTGTTTGCTTTGCTAATTATTTCAGTATTTGCCAAACAAAATAGGAATTTTAAGTCCCACTGAATTGCAAGTATTGGAGCTGGGGACAAGGGATTGAACCCTTGTCCCACGTATCTGCTTACAGGTGCTTTACTCTATAAGCTATTTGGCTGGTCCTCTAATTCCTATTATCTATCTTTATTTTTTTCTTTAATTTATGCATTCTTTGGGTGTTTCCCATAAGAGAAATCATGCAATATCTGTGTGTCTGATTGATTTCATTTAAAAAAATGAATTGCAAATATTTAAATTAAAGCTACTAGACCTGAGTCACAAATTTAAGAGAGGAAAATAGTCACTAAAATGAGTAGTATCAATCATAATCTTAATAACTGTAGAATTGGAAAAACACTTTACTGTTCAAAATCTGTTTCCAGAAGAAAGAACTTATATTTTTGTACTCACAGTACCCACAATTAATTCTAAGAAAGAAGAAATTAAATATTTATGAAGTCAACTATAACATGCAGAGATCTGAAACAATATGGTACTTTGCAGTCATGTCAAGAGGAGGATGACACAGAGGTGACAGATCCATTTTAGAATTCAACAGCTCTGTGGTCTGTATTTCAGCAACTTCTCTCATTAGCTTGCCGGCATTAACAAATGTGTTTCCCTTTCTTGCTCTGTGAAGGGAGACTCCTACAGTTACCCTCAGTTTCCATGGAGGTAGCTCCAGAAGTCCTCTCAGTACCAGAACCTTAGGTGCTCACACCCTTATAGAATACAGCACAGAACTGGTGCACAGCACACGCATCCTCTCCTGCACTTCATAGCACTTCTCAGTTACTTAGCGCGGTAACACACTGTAAGTCTGACGTAAACAGTTGCTATGCTGTATTCTGTAGGGAATGAGGAGAAAAATGTGCATAAGACTATTAGTCTTTGGTGTCCTTAAACTTATTTTTCCAGTGCAGCCCCCCCCCCTTTTTTTTTGCAGATATTTGTATGCTACCATCAGGTCAAGAGTCAGAAGCACAGCCTTGGATTCAGAGGCCTGGGTGCTCCTGGCTCACAGGCGCTTGTGGGTCAAGTGAGATGGAATGCCGCAGCAGCCAGCGAGCTCCCCCTCACAGAGCTGACCCTCCACAGCAGGTCCGGCCCTGCTCTCCCTAAGTCCCCTTGGAGCCATCATCTGAAAATCGCACTGTCTCCGTGACAGCGCCTCAGTTTCCACATCTCCTTTCCTCCTGGCTGTCTTTCTTCCTGAGGGCACTTCTGTCCAAGCCCCCAGCCACCCTCTAGCTTCTGACGAGATGCATGATTACGCACTAAGACAGCTCACGCTGTGTTCATGCTCCTCACCACTGCTCACGGTTCCTCCAAAGGACACGCACTCAGAGCACAGTGGAACTGCACACTGGCCCTGCTCTGAACCTCCACACTGGTCCAGGCCAAGTGTCGCCCTCCTGATCAGTGGCACTGGTCTTTTGGACGGGGACATGATCTGATTAGGCGAGGATCTGGCATGCAATTACTATTCTTGAATAATTTGGAACAATACAAAAATATACAGGCTGACCCCACAGACTTTAATTTGAAATAATTTAACAAATTGAAACAATAGCCTACAATATTTATTTTTTAAATATTATTTTTGTGGCACTGGGGATAAAACTCAGAACCTTGTGTTTGGCGAGCAGGTCCTTCACCCACTGAGCTATCTCTCCAGCCCTATAATATTTAATACCCCTCAAAGTAAACACTTTGCAAATTCTGATAACATAATAGTCAGCAGTCCATGTATAGCAGAAATGAAAAACTACGCTCACATTCATTCTTTATTATTCAATCTAAGTGTAATGACAAGAACACTAGTACTAAAGGGATATACAGTATTTTTTTCGCTCTATATTTTTAAAAACCAATTGTGCCATGTACAGATACAGTATAAAATGTGATGCTGTGGGATAAACATAAATAACAAAGTGTAGCAAATGAATCTATCCCTCATCTCATAGATGTCTATTGTTTTTGTTTTGTTATTTATGGCAAAGATCAATAAAAATCTACTGTTTACTATGAATCTAATGTATATAATTTTCTTATCTATAGTCCTCTGTCATGAAAATATCTTTTTAGAAAACCAAAAGATTAGTTGTATTCATTCCCTATTGCATTAAAAAAAATTATCTAAAGTCTAGCAATGGAAACATTTTAATATCCTAGTTACTTTTTTAAATCTTTTTTTTTTTTTTAATACCAGGGATCGAACTAGGACCTTGTGCTTGCCAGGTAGGCGCTTATGCCACTGAGCTATATCCCTGGCTAATATCCTAGTTTTGTAAGTCATATCCCAGACATGGACATTCTGGGAAATAATTAAAGGTACAAGTGCTATGGTTTGTGTCTAGTTGCCCCCCCAAAGCCGCAGGCAGTCATGAGGTGGCTTCTGGAGTTTGTGATTAACTCATGATCCCCTGGGATTATGGGTGTGAGTACTTCCCCTAGCCTGGGCGGAGAGCCTGGATGCAATTTAAGGGAGACAGAGAGACAGACTTCCTCCTTCTTGCCATTGTTGCTGTTAGTCCACCCACTGCTGCCACTCTTTGCTGCCACCATGAGAGGTTATTCTCTGCCATGTGCCGCTCTGCCTTGAAGCCAGCCAAGTATGGATTGAAACCTCCAGGAACTGAGAGCTGAATAACCCTTTCCTTCCTTCATTTTGGGTGTTGGGTATTTGTCCCAGCCAGGAGAGAAGAGTAACTGAGACAATAACATAAGGGAAAAATACCAAAATGAAAAGATGTCAATATGCACATACAAAAGGTCTGCACATGCTCTAAATAACAAATGAAAATAATAGCGCACACCAAACGCCTTGGCAAGTCCTAAGAAGACAACCTCCAAAGGGAAAATAATTTTCAAGTTTGAAATATGTGCTATCAGTTACCTGTGAAAATAGAAAATGATATTTTCAAATAAAAAGTGCTCAAAAACTTTACCTTCCATACATCTTTCATTAGAAAGCCAGCCTAGGATGTGCTCTCCCAAGTAAGGCAGCCAATCAGAAAATAAAAGATGTGAAACCCAGAAAACATAGACCTACGGATGGCACATAATGGAAAGATGGAATCAAATACAGGCACATGTTCACTATTTTCTCTGAAGGCTTGTCTGTACATCACTTTTTCTTTACTTTTTCTTTTTGCTATAGCTTTTGCTTTCTAAAAATCCAGTTGTAGCACAAAGTACCTTTTAAAAATGCAGCAGGCACAGCCTCTTTAGTGTCACTTGGTGTAAATTCTAAATACGAAGGACTAACAGTGTTGCTGAGGCACAGAGCACTTGCTCAGCATGTGCAAAGTGCAGGGCTGCCAGCAAAACCAAATTCTACACCCTGAGATTCTGAATGATGGCACTGTAGGGGCAGATGACAGTGCCCTGCAAGAGAGGTGCGTGTGTAGGAAAAAAGGAGCTTTTATTGTGAATCAGTCCTAGGCCCTAGAGTCAGGGCTACCAAGCTGTTGATATTGGCTTTAACTTTGCTTGTAGGTCATATAGCCATCAGGTATCCATAGCAACTACATTTCCAGGTTCACAGGAATTTTGTAAAATTGTCACACAACTGTTACGAAGTTGATATTCTCCGAACCACCTGCCGGTCAAAGGACACTGCAATTTAATTGACACTACTTACTAGGCTGTTCTGCTGTTCCCTTTCTGTTGGCCTTGCTTTTCTTAGTGGGTTTACAGTGAACTACATGGGACAGGGGAGAAAGAGAGTTAGTCCATTTACAGTTTAAGTGAGCTTGAGTGATTCTTCTCAAAATGGAGT
Source organism: Ctenomys sociabilis (assembly GCA_004027165.1). Lineage (NCBI taxonomy): Eukaryota > Metazoa > Chordata > Mammalia > Rodentia > Ctenomyidae > Ctenomys > Ctenomys sociabilis. Next base: position 11,497 of record PVKA01015689.1, on the reverse strand, counting down.
TACAGAAGAAAATGGAATCTCTCTTGCCCCATCAGTATGAGTCCAGGTTTCCTACCTATCAAGGGACCACGGGAAACAAGCATGATTCTCCAACTTTACTTTGATCTTTTCTGAGTAAATTTCTAGTTTTCAACTGTGGTATGAAAAAAATGTTGAAAAATGTGAAAATGTGAAACGTCAAGTGTCAGACCCTAGACCTGGGATCTGCAGCAATTCCCCCACACCCTGCTTGTTCTTCGAGGTGCTTAGAAATCAGCCAACCTTAACTAATCTCTGACAGGATAGCCATGGCCTTGCATATTCAAACAAAGTATCTCTAGTAAGATTCTATAGTGATATCCCTGAAGTAAAGAAAAAAAGAAAAACACTATACAAACCCTGAAGATTTTAATTAGAGATAAAATATGAAATGTTGTGACTTGTTCTTTCTCAACCAAGGGTTTCTTTTTGGTAGTATGTGAGGAGATATGAACAGAAAAGTTTCAGTTTCAAGAATTAAAGAAAGGAAAGGCATGGAAATGGTATGAACAAAACTCTTTGTTTAAAATTCATAATCCAATGCTGGGATTATGGGTATGAATGCCACATGGGCGGGACTGCCATGGCAGGTGGTACCAAGGATCAAACCATGGTCCCTGAGAACTTGCATAAGCTTGCCTAAGAAGGCACTTTAGGCTGCTGAGCTATCTCGCCACCTCCTCCCCACCAAAACAAAATTCTGATAAACCCAGCACCTCCATGCACTGACATGTACAGAGATGGCTAGGACTTTTCTTCATCCCTTCAAATGGCTCTAAACAACGCATATTGGTCCAGGAAAGGTGCTGACATGTGGTCTCTGAAGACAGCAGGCATGTTTTCCAGGAACCTCCACCTGTTGTTCCTTTGTATGAGCTGGGACAAAACAGAAAGAAAAGCCAGTGCTCTCAGCTGGGATCGTGCCTCAAAATATAGACTATGACTTCCTGGGGCTGAAGCACTGATCCCCAAAACATTAGGTACTATGTTGTTATGGTTTGTGTCTAGGTGTCCCCCCAAAGGCTCCTACAGTCATGGGGGTGTGATTAATTCATAATTCAATGCTGGGATTATGGGTATGAGTGCCACATCCACCCTGGGGGAATTGCCTTAATACAATATAAGAAAGGGAGAAAGCCTTGCTCTCTGTCTCTGCTGCTGCTGCTTCTACCTTTTTTCTCTGGCTGTTTTGCTCTTTCTGCTCCCATGAATTGCTGCCCTCTGCATGTGCCACTCTGCCCTGCAGCCAGCTGAGTATGGACTGAAACCTATGCAACTGTGAGCTAAATAAACCTTTCTTTCATTAATTTTGGGTATTGGGTATTTTGTTCCAGCAACAAGACAAAAATAAGACATGTCTCAATCATGTTATGCAGATTGCTCTTTCTGCATATCCTTCTTGCATATTGCAGAGGTAATTTTAAGCCTCCTACCTAGCCCAGCTCGTGGCACTTGGGTACCTTCTGCCACTTTCACAGTCCCCCCTCAAGACTCTTCCTTCTTCACAAATGAATAAAAACTAGGTTCCATCTTGGGTAAAGGCCTTTGTTCCAGACAGTCATCACTGTGGCTGTAGTTAGAACCCCTTGGCTCCCCACAACTACAAATATTCCTTAGCAATATTCTTGCCATGGATTGCGCTGAAAGTGGTAGACTGGAATTAACTCATTAGGATTCCAATAACTTTTCCAGGGGATTATAATTACAACCTCCTGGCCCCACGACAGGATGAGGAATGGCTCTATATAGCTTCCTGTGTAGCTTTTCTCTGAATAGTGCTAAGCCTTACTTCAAATGTTGATATTGAATGCAACAGAGAAAGTAGGTAGAGTCTTGAAAACATCTGAGTAAGCAGAAAGTTCATAGACAAAAACCAAACTACACAGAAAGTACTTCAAAGAATCAATAACTAGAATCTCAACTTTGTTTTTTTGCTTTAAAGAGAATTAAAAAAAAAGATTTTAAAAATTAGAAATACAGTGTTTCAAAAAACTGATAATAATTCAACAGTGGTTGTTACATTGCATATTGCGTTCAAAAAAGTTGTTTATATTACTAGATATAAGCATGTAAAATTGGCCCAAAAATACTAAGTATTATGACCCTTTCAATAACCAATAAAAATTAGTACTGTAATTATCTTAGCTATCATATATATATATATATATATATATATATATATATATATATATGCATGTGTGTGCGTGTGCGTGTGTGTACATGCATGTGTGTGTGTGTGCTCATGGGTGTGTGTGTGCATTGCCTTCCTTCTCTCTTTCCTCCTTTTCCTCATGCCAATTGCTCTTTTCTTTTAAACAGTTTCTTTCACTTTCAGAATATCTATCATACCTTCCAGAATTTATGTACTCTTTCAGGTTCTTAAACAATGTTTAACATGCAGGTCACTTGAGTATGGTCTCCGGTTGCATCCATTTACCTATAAAAATCCTCAATTTCATCTTTATTTAGCGCTGAGTAATATGTAAAAAAAAATGCCACATCTTTTTAAAAAATTTATTTATTCATTACAGTGTCTCACTACACATCGCGGATTCTTTTTTTGCGGGGGGCGGGGTCAGCTCAGCCCGCCCTGGGGGGAGGGGCTGGCATGGCATGTGGTGCTGGGGACCAAACCGCGGTCCCTGAGATGCGCTTTAGACCGCTGAGCTATCTTGCCAGCCCCACATCTTTTTATATTCATTCTTCAGTTGATGTGTTTTTTAGTTGTTTCCCAGACTTAGTTACTACAAATTGTGCTGCTATACGCATGGATGCAAATACATCACTGTGATATGTTTTTTTTTCTGAAAAAATACCCAATGGGTAACAGCTGTACTGAATAGGACCTCTCAAACTAGCATTCTGAGGAATCTCCACAGTGATTTCCACAACCGTCAAACCAGTCTACACTCTAAAGGGTCCCTTTTCCCCTACAACTCCTCCAGCATTTGTTGGCAGTTAATTTCTTTTCTTTTCCTTTTTTTTTTTTTCTCTGTTTGACAGAGGGTCTCACTACGCAGTTCAGGTTGACCTTGAGCTTGCTTTATAGCCCCAGGTGGTCTTTGTGAAATTTTGTTTGTTTGTTTGTTTGTTTGTTTGGTACAGAATCTCACTATGCAGCTTGGACTCAGTGCTGCTCCTGTCTCAGCCTCCCCAGGGCTGAGATTATAGGCACGTACAGCCATGCCGTTTTGCTGGCCAGCATGGCAGGTTGGCATGTGGTACTGGGGTTCAAACCCAGGTCTTTGTACTTGCCAAGAAGGTGCTTAGACTGCTGAGCCATCTTCCCAGTACTCCACTCCCAAGCTGGTCATGAGCTTGCAAGGATCCTCCTTCCTCAGCCTCCTGAGTGCTGGGAATACAGGCAAGCACCACCACACCTGCTGGTTGATTTTTTGATGACACCCACTTTTTCTGGGGTGAAATGGAATCTCAGTGTTGCTTCAGTTTACATTTCTCAAATGACCAATGCTGTTGAACTTTTTTTTTCATATATTTACTTGCCATTTTATTTCTTCATCTGAGAGTATATATTCATCTCAGATGCCCATTTTTAAATAGGATCTTTGAATTTTGAGGCCTGATTATTTTTAATATATTTATATATTCTTAATGTCTTTATATATTCTAGACAGAAATTCTTTGTCTGAAGGACAGTTGGCTAAAATTTTTTCCCAATTCATGGATTTTTTTACTCTGTTGATTTCTTTTGATGTGCAAAAAAATTTCTTTCTTCTGTTTTTTTTTTTTTTTTTGGCAGAACTGGGGATTGAACTTAGGCCCTTGGGCTTGCCAGGGAAGCACTTATTCTATTAAGCCATCCCCAGCCCCTAAAATGTTCAATAAAATGAGATCCCAGTTGTTGATTCTTTGAAGAATTTCTTATGCACTTTGGTTTTGTTCATGCTCTCTGCCTAATTCTGCCTTCAAGATTTCTATCTACTTTAACTTCCAGTAGATTAGTGTCTATTTTAATACATATATCTTTAATCTATTTTGAATTTATTTTAGTGCCTAGTAATAGACATGGTCTAGTTTAAGTCCTTGGCATATGAACAGCCAGTTTTCCCAGCACAATTTATTAAAGGGGATATTTTTCTTCTAGTGAACATGTTTGGCTCCTTTGACAAATAACAGGTGGCTGAATGTGTTTACAGTATGGCTACATCTTCTAATCTGTTCCACTGATCCTCAGGTCTGTTCTTTTCTTGCCAGTACCACGCTGATTTTATCATAATAGCTTTATAGTATAATTTCAAGTAAGGATTATGATGCCTTCTGCCTTGCCTTTGCTGTCCTTGATTGTTTTCTATATTCTAGGTCTATCCTGCTTCCAGATGAATTGTTTTCTCCATATCTGCGTGGTATGGTAATGGTATTTTGATTGGGATTGCAATGAATCGGTATAACGACTTTGGGAGTATGGCCATTTTCACATTGGTTTTTCCTATCCATGCACATAGAATATCTTTCCATTTTCTGAAATCCTTCCCATCCCTTTTTTCAGAGTATTATAATTTTCACTGTATAGTGACTTTACTTCCTTTGTTAGACTGATTAACCTTTTTAGATCGAGTGACTGCTATGTATTTCATTTTTTGGACATCATTGTAAAGGGTATAATTTTCCTGATTTCTCTCCCAGTGAGTTTGTTATTTGTGCATTATTTGTTATTGATTTTTGTGCATTGACTTTGTGTCCAGCAGTACTGATCAATTTGGCTATCAAATGATGAGTCTTTTGGTGGAGCTTCTGGTTTCTTCTACATAGATTATCATCATCTTTGAATAATGATAATTTCATTTCTTCCCTTCCAATTTTTATTCTTTTTATTTCTCTTGTCTATTTGCTCTGGCTAATGTTTCCAGAACTGTATTTGAATAAGAGTCATGATACTGGACATCCTTGCTTATTTCTGCTTTCAAAGTGAAAGCTTTCAGCTTCTGTTCATTCAGTATGATGTTGATTGTTGGTTTGTCATAGATGGCTTTTATCAAGTTGATAAAGCCCATCTATTCTGATTTTCTACAAGTTTTTTTTTGTTGTTGTTTTTTTATCATGCATGAGTGTTGGACTTTATCAAAAGCTTCTTCTCAGGCTGCAGAGATAGCTCAGCAGTGTAAGCCCCTGCCAGGCAAGCACAAGCACCCAGGTTTGATCTCTGGTAATGCATGCTGTGTCAGCCCTGGGCTATGCCAGCCACTGAAACTGGGCATGGTAGCACATGCCTGTAATCCCAGCAATGGGGAACCTGAGACAGGAAGATCACTATGAGTCCTAGCTGCATAGTGAGAACCTGTACCAAATGAATGACTTTAAAAAAAAGGGGGGGGGCTTTTCTGTATCTACTGATATGATCACATGGTTTTTGTCTTTCACTCTGTTAATGCGGTATATTCCATTTATTGATTTGCACATACTGAACCATCCCTGCAGTCCTTGGGTGAATCCCATTTGATCAGAATGTAAAATCTTCATGATGGTTTGGTGTGTTCTGTTTGTTAGTACTTTATTGAGAATTTTTGCATGTATGTTCATTACAGAGATTGGCCTGTAGCTCTGTGGGTCCTTTTCTTTGGTAGAGTAATGTTTACCTCCAGAAATGAGTTAGGAAGAATTGCTTCCTTTTCAATTTCATTAAAGTTTTAGAAGAATTGGCATTAAAATTTATTATACAGTTCAAATGTGAATTCATCAGGACCTGAACTGTTCTTTGTTGATAAATTTTTTACATTTTCAATTTTGTTGACTAATATTAGTTTTATTTTTAGAATGTTAATATCTTCTTGATTCAGATATGCATCTAGGAAACCATTTCTTGTGTTCTCTAGCCTGTAAGAGTGAAGATTTTCATTGTAGAAATTGATGACCTTCTGAATTTCTGTATGATCTGTAGTGATTTCAACTTTTTCATTCCTTATTGCAAACATTTGAGGGGGCCATGGAGATGGCTCAGTAGAATAAGCACTTCCCTGGCAAATGTAAGGGTCTGAGTTCAATTCCCAGTTGTGCAAGATAATAATAATAATAATAATAATAATAATAATAATTTAAGGGTTTTTCTTTCCTCTTTTTATAAGGTTAGTAAGAGTTTATCATTTATTTTCCCAGAGAACCATCTTTGTGACTCCTCAATCCTTGTATTGTTTTTCTTAGTCTTCATTGTATTAAGTTCTGCTCTGATTTTTATAATTTTCTCCCTATTTTGGGCTCTGGGCCTGTCTTGTTCTTCTCTAGAAACCTGAGATGCAGGCTAGAATTGTATGTTTGTGTTCATTCTGTTTTCCTGATGTGAGAATTCACCACTATAAATGTCTCTCTGAGGACTACTTTCATTGTATGCCACAGGCTGTGCTATGTTATATCTGAATTTTCATTTGATTATAATATTTCTAGTTTCTGCTTTAATTTCATTTGGGACTCACTGGTTGTTCAGGAAACTGTTATTTCATTTTCATTTGTTTATGGAGTTTTCCTATTTTTTGTCAATAATTTCCAGTTTCATTGCTCTATGATCCAACAATAGGCATGGCATAATTCTAATTCACTTTCATTTACTTAAGTATGTTCTATGTGCTAGTATATTAATCTATTTTGGAGAATAACCTTTGTGCAGCTGACAAAAATGTGTATTCTGATTTTGTTAGGTGGAGCACTTTATAAAGGTCTCCTAAGTCCATTTTTTCACAAGTTTGGTTTAGTTCTGTTATTTCTTTGCTGATTTTTGCCTGGTTGATCTGTCTCTTTGTGACAATGTGGTTTTAAAAGCCCCCATTACAACTGTGTTATTGGTCATTTGACTTTTTGTGTCTGTTAAAATTTGTCTTACATATTTGGGTCTTCCTACATTGGACGCATATATATTTACAGCTGTTATCTCTTCCTTTTTCAGTTTTCCTCTGAAAGTATGTAGTAGTAATCTTTATCTCTTTCAATCACTCTTGCTTTGAAGTTGAGATATCAGCAACCACAATAGCTACCCCTGATTTTTCTAATTTCTTGTCATATGGAGTATTGTTTTACATCATTTTACTTTCAGCCTATGAATTTCTTTTTGAGTTAAATGTGTTTCTTGTGGCCTGAAGTGCCAGCCCACCCAAAGGGAATGCTGAGACAGCAATTGAGACCAGGCATGGTGGCACATGCCTTTAATCCCAGCACTTGGGAGGCTGTAAACAGGAGGATCAGTATAAGTCCGTTTTATGCACTGAGACCCTGTATACCCTATACACCCTGTCCTAAATAAATTTTTAAAAATGTGTTTCTTGTATGCAGCATATTGTTGGATTTTGTTTCTTGATCCAGTCTGCTATTTTTGATTGGTGAATTGAGGCCATTTACTTTGATAGTTATAACTGATATGTATTGGTTTAATTTGGTGATGTTATTTTCCTGCTGCAGATTCCATACTTCTCCCCTCTGTTTGTTTGATCTGTTTCGTGGTTTCTTTCTATTGTTCTTGAAGTTGTGGTCGTTTCCGTCTCTTTATAGAATATATGTCAGTACGCTTTGTACGATTGGTTTGGTGGTCATAAATTTTTTCAGTTGTTCTTTGTCATGGATGTATTTTATTCCTCCATTAAATTTGATAAGAGTTTTGATACATCAATCTGGGAAGTTTTCTTTCAGGACCTGATACTTCACTCCAATTTGGTCTGTGTTGAGAAACCTGCTGTAGTTTTGATAGGCCTTCCATTATAGGAGATCTGTTTCTTTTCTCTAACAACTCTTAATACTCTGTTCTTTTTCTGAGTTTCTGGGATTTCAATTTCTACTAAGACATACAAAATAAATCTACTAGTAGATTTATTTTGGTTATGGCTAGTTGAGTTCTACATGCCTCACTTATCTGTATGTTAGATTCTTTTGCTCCTTTGTTTTGACATTATCTATTTTGAGAAAAAGTATTTATTTCGTTTTCTGTAATGATCCTTCTGAGTTTTGGTAGTAGGTTGATATATCACTACTACCAAGGTCTCTCCAGTAATAGCGTATAATTCAGGGGTGTGTTGTTTGTGTAGGAGATTCCTGGTTCATGTTTGCCCCAAGATCCTACCTTCCCAATTAATTGAAAATGGGATGTTGGTTTCTGTTTCGCTCAGTCTCCAGTAAATTATGTTTGGTCAGTAGGGAGGTGGTGAGATTATTACACCAGAGCTTTTCAATAATGCTACCCAAGGGAAAAACTGATTACAATATATATGACATCCTAGATACTGTAGTATAATTAGCAAAAAAAATAACTTAGAAACTGACCAAGTGTGGCAACAATTGATTTTGTACTTTAGACCATAGGTGTAAAGTCTATAGTTATATAATAGAAACAACTGTAAATTATGAGCTTGTGGAAAACTGTTTCCTCTTGCGTGAGTGGATTTACTCCGGCTTCCTTAGGACAAGACAGTTGCTGTACCCCAGGCCCTCCCTGTGCTGGCTGCCCTTTATCGGCAGTATAGGAGTACGGACCAGGCACCCAGATTCCTCTAGACTCAGGCTTCTGAGGCTTATTGATGCTACTCCAATAACAGGGAAACAAAATACAAAGCTTCTCCCCTCCTGAGCAGCTCACTGAAGCTCCTTAGATTCCCTGAGACTCAACTCCCATGGTGGTGGGAGTGGGGTATGGGGTTTCTCCCCTCCTGACAAACTTGGATCTTGTATTATTAAATAGTTTTTGAACATCAAAAAAATAAAAGAAATAAAAGAATAAAAAAAAACCCTACAAATTGGAAAAAATTTAGCCAATTGTCCATCAAACAAAGGACCTCTATCTAGAGCATGTAAATAAATTTAAAAATTCAAAAACCCAGTCCAAAAATGGGCATCTGAGATGAATATATACTTCTCAGATGAAGAAACAGAAATCACAAGTAAATATATGAAAAAATGTGCAACAGCATTGGTGATTTGAGAAATGCAAACTAAAGCAAAGAATAGCTATTATCAAGAAATCAACCAAGAACAAATGCTGGAGGGACTGTGGTGAAAAAGGAACCATTTTCTACTGTTGGTGGAAGTGTGAATTACTACAACCATTGTGGAAATCAGTGTGGGAGATTCCTCAAAAAATCATTATTAGAAGTCCCATTTGACCCAGCTATTCCCCTTTTGAATATTTTTTCAGAAGAAATGAAAAAAAAAAAAATCATACCACAGAGATCTATGTGCATTCAGGTGTTTGTTTCTGTACTGGAGATTGAGCTCAGGTCTTGTACTTGCCAGGCAGTTGCTTGGACTGTTGAGTTATCTCTCCAGACCCTACATGTAGGTTTATAGCAGCACAATTTGTAATAACTAAATTTAGCTTTTTTTTTTTTTTTTTTTTTTTTTTTTGCAGTACTGGGAATTAAACTCAGGACCTTGTGCTTGCCAGGCAAGCACTCATTCTACCGAGCTATCTCCCCAGGCCCTATAATAACTAAATTTTGGAAGCAACCTAAATGTCTATCAACTAGGAATGGATAAAAAAGATGTAGTAATTTTTACATTGGAGTACTACTCAGCTAAAAGAAAGATAAACCTGAGTCTTTTATAGGTAGATGGATATAACTAGAGAACATACTCAAAGTGAAATATATCAGACTCACATATGCAAACACTGTATTGTCTCCCTAGTGTAAGAAACTGGAAGAGTAAATAAAATCCAAAAGGTGCAATAAATATAGCAAAAGGGAAAGAAACTGCTCAAAAGGAAAAGTACTGTGATGAGGGAAAAGAGAAAAGAAGGAAGGGAACGCACACACATACACGACAGCTAAGATAATTGTACTACTAATTTCTATTGGTTTATTGAAAGGAACAGTGAATATTTAATATTTTTGGACCAATTCTACATGCTTGTATCTGGTAATCTAAACAACTATTTTGAAGTCAATATGCAACAGAACAACCATTGTTGAATTCCTATCATCATGTTTTGAAATTTGTATTGCTTTATTATTTATTCTGTCTTTAAAATTAAAAAGAGAGACAAGGGGCTGGAGATGTAACTCAGTAGTAGAGCACTGACGTGGCTGGTGCAAGGCTGAGGCCCATCCCTAATGCCATTAAGGAAAAAAGACACAAAAGTAAAATATTACCTGCTTACTTCCTGAAAAATCAAGAATCCTAGAAAAAGTTTTGAAAAGTTAACAATTTGGATGTGATAATCAATACACAGTATATATGTATATGAAACTACCATCTTGCACAACTTGAATATGTTCATTTTTACCTTGCCAACTAAGTGTTTCATTTTATTTATTTATTTATTTTTTGTCTTTTTGAGACAGGGTCTCACTATGACATTCAGGCTGGCCTTACGCTCACTTTGTAGCTGAAGCTGGTCTCAAACTCACAACAATCCTCCTGCCTCAGCCTCCCAAGTACTGGGATTACAGGCCTGTGCCACCATGCCTGGCTCCAACTAAGTATTTTAAAACAAAAAAAAATAATTAACAAAAGTCATTGACCTGATGTTTAAGAATAGATTTAAGAATATTTGTTCCCTCAAAGTCAATTATACCTAATGCAAATTTACACTATTCTCGGGTCAAATAGTTAATTTCCTTTATCACTATTGCATTTTTTCCTTAGCTTGATAAGCTTGAGAAGGTTGTCACTGATTTATACCTTTGAGAATGTTTTTAAAACTCTGTACTAGCGGGCTGGGTAATGGCTCAGTGGAATAAGCGCTTCCCTGGCAAGCACAAGAGCCTGAGTTCAATCCCCAACTCTGCCAAAAACAAATAAACAAACAAACAAACAAAAACCTCTGTACTGTCTCCAATAATCAGTGATCCAGAAATATGTTAATGTCCAAATCAGCAAACCAAAGAATTATGTATGCATTCTTTTCTTTTGACACTTGTTTGCTGGTGTATGTATACCAGAAGTCCGAGCCTACTGTTTTATATTAGGCTGGAGTTTTATAAGGGAAATATTTCTATTGTTTTGTGAGGTCCCAGGTAAATTTTGAAGTATAATAACATTTTTCAACAGTGACAGGAAGACCCAAAGGAATGATTTGAATTCTAGTGAAGTAAACCCTGTACTACCAGCTCAGTGATAGACATTTTAGAACACTGCACATGATTTTAGGGCCTATGAATAAATAGTAAATGACAACCAGGGCTTTGCCCCCTCAACCCCATTAATTCAGATTCTCACTGTCTGGACTCGGGGAACAAATGCCTATTAACTAACCTTGGCCATTCAGGGTTTTCTGCTGTCCATTTTTATACTGAACTCTTTGCTTTGCTTTCAATATTATAACAAATCCTTTTTTTTTTTTTTTTTTTTTTTTTTTTTTTTTTTTGTCTTTTTGAGACAGGGTCTCACAATGCAGCTCAGGCTGGCCTTAAGCTCACTTTGTAGCTCAGGCTGGTCTCGAACTCACAACAATCCTCCTGCCTCAGCCTCCCGAGTGCTGGGATTACAGGCATGCGCCACCACGCCCGGCCTAACAAATCATTTCTTGTTGATACAAAAAGCATCACAT
>PVKA01015688.1:0-49485 GCA_004027165.1 Ctenomys sociabilis | reverse complement strand
AAAAAAAAAAAAAAAAAGAAAGAAAGCAAGAAAAGTTTCTTCAAATAGTCTTCAAAGGTAAGGTTTTTTTTGGGGGGGGTGGAGTTAAGATAGGGTCTTGCTGTGTAGTTCCAACTGTCCTTGAACTCAGTGTGTATCTCAGGCTGGCCTCCAACTCACTAACTCTCCTGCCTCAACCTCCTAACTGCAAGGATAGGTGTGCATCACCACAGCCAGCTAAGGTTTGTTTAAATTTGAAGATTAATTTGATATATTAATATATTTTGTTGGGTGGTAAATAGCAAGTTAATAAGAGTTCTGTAGATCTGGAGAGTTCTGAAGCAAATTTGGACTAATACAGCTATATGTCACATAATGATAGGTTTATGTTGAGTTGTTTTGTGAACATTGTAAGAGTATATGCATACAAACCTAAATGGTATAGTCAGGGTCAGAGGGATAGCTCAATAGTGTAAGCACTAAGTTGGCAAGTGCAGGGTCCTGAGTTCAATCCCCAGCACTGCAAAAAAAGAAAAAAAGAAAAAAAAGGTGTGGTCAATCACTCTGTGACCTTTTGATGGAATCTAGAGACAGGTAAACACATAATGTATTAGGCCTCTTCTAGTGTGACCTGGCATACTATTAAAGTGTTTAGGAGTACAGTAACACTAAAATGTATTAATACATAAACCAGTAACATCATTGTTTAATATCATTAGGTATTATGTATGTTACAGTTACATGTAATACATAATACCTCATGATAAGCCACCTACCTGTATATTTATTTGGTACAGGATCTTCCTTCTGTCTCAGCCTCCCAAGCACTGAGATTACAGGTGTGTGCCACTATGCCTGGTTTCAGTGGCCAGTTCAGCGTGGGGCTGGCATAGCACACAGTACTGGGGATCGAACCATGGGTCCTTACACTTGCCAGACATGCACTTAGGCCACCGAGCTATCTCCCTACCCTGCAGTGTACTTTTATAGTGTTCTGTTTGCATCACCATCAACACAAGTATGTGAATAGCTAGGGAGATAGCTCAGTGGCGTAAGCACTTGCCTGACAAGCAAAAAGTCCCAAGTTTGATCTCTGGTACACTCCCTCCCAAAGGTGAATAATGTGTTGTACTCCAGTGTTATGGCTATAAATACCCTTGTGAGCCTAGTGGGTATAGGGTTACTAATTCAACAAGGGAGATTTAAGAGATACCCAGTGATGACAGTCCTGACAGCCTTTCTTTGAATAGTCCTCCTCGGGGATGCTCATATAGCTCATCCTTTCTACCAAACTTGATAAGGCATGGCAGTGCTGATTAGATTTTCCATCCTAAATGTCAGCATTAGTAGTATGAGGAATTAAAAAGCAAAAGAGGACTTGGTGGTGATGCTGTCAGTGAGTCTGGAAGTGGGTAGGAAACAAGCCTTGCAAAGCATACGTGACAGTCCCTGGCCTGCTGTGCCAGCGCCACCCCCGGAGCACACTGAGATGGCCATTTAGACTGGGTGTGGTGACACTTGCCTGTAATCCCAATGCTTGGGAGGCTGAAAACAGGAGGATCACTATGAGTCCTATCTACCTAATGAGGCCCTGTAGACCCTGTCCCAAGTACATAAAAAAAATGCATAGAGGACAGGGTGGCATGTTAGGATTGAGGAAACAGCACTTTGATGTTTTCAAGCCATATCAGTGTGTGTGGAAAATGTGACTTCATATACAAATTCAAGAATAAAGTGGCTATTATGAAAAAAAGGAAGTTATATGCTAGTCTCATCACTTGTTGCTTTTTGGCCAAGATGAAGTGCAAATTACATACTAATTTTTTTTTTTTTGAGGCATGGTCTTGCTATGTGGTTCAGGCTGGCCTCAAATTTGTGGCTATCCTTTTCCCCCAGCCTCCCAAGTGCTGGGATTACAGGCGTGTGCTGCCATGCCTGATTCTTAAGGGCATTCTTACAGGGTAAGACTTGTTAAATCTAGGTTAGTGCCTACTAAGGACTTTGATATGTAGGCTTTCTTGCACTCTGTAGTGTCCACGCAGAGGCTGTATTATATATATTGAGGTAGGAATAATGAGCCAAAGATCCAGATCCTTCCAGGTGATCTGTTCTCACAGAGTCTCAACATTCCACTGAGGTAAATACCTGAAGCCATAGGTATTCTAACCAAGATAGAACCGGGATAGTATCACTTCTAATGTCACTTTGGCCTCAGAAAGGACTTCCTTCAACTCTTGCTGAGTATGGCTAACTTTGTTAGAGAAGCTTTATTTTCAGATATTCTGTCAATCAAGGTCTTACTTTTTGCTTACCTGTAGTTTTGTTTTTCTTTTTTGGCCAAACTGGAGATTGAACTCAGGTCCTTGTGCTTGCCAGGCAAGTGCTTATTCTAGTGAGCCATCTCCCTGCCCTACCTGTAGTTTTCTAAAGTTTTTTTTTTTTTTTTTTCAAGATTTGGCATTATTGTAGAACTTTATTAATAGCATGTCTGTTTTTTCTCTGTCTCTATTTTTAATTTTAGTGCAAAGTCTAACAGGGTCCCATTACACAGATCAGACTTGTAGTGATTCTCCTGTTTTTAGCCTCGCAAGGGATGGGATTACAGGTGTGTGCCACCACGCCCAGTCTCAATTGGGCCTGCTCATCAGGCCGGGATCTAACCCCACTCCCAGTGTCTGCCTAAGCAGGTACTTTAATCTGATGAGCTATCTGCTGGCCCTATTTTTCTCTTTTTTTTCTTTTTGCATTTTTTAGGGAAGGGTCTACCAGGTGTTCAGGGTCTCACTACTAGATTGGACTGTAGTGGTCCACCTATTTATAGCCTCCCAAGAGCTGGCATTACAGGTGTACCACCATGCCCAGTCTCAGTTGCTGAGTCAGCGTGCCCTGGTGGTGGGGCTGGCATGGCAGGCCCAGGTTTTGAACTCCCAGCCCCAGTGTTAGCTTGCAGGCACTTTAATCCACTGAGCTATTTGGCTGGCCCTTGTTTTCTCTGTTAAGCTGCAAACTTTTCCAGGGCAGAAACAGTCCGTTTTTTTCACTGTATTTCTAGTAGCTACCATATAAGTACTTAAATATGATTTACATTATTTCACATGTTTGTGATCTGGGTCCCATAAAATTTAAGTAGCTGTGTGCCAACCTGTCTTCCTCATAATGTGCAGGCCATGTCCTATGAATGGACATCTCAAGAGAGAAGATGAATGCTTGACATGTTTATGACCTAGTTTTGGAAATCATGTAGTGTTACTTTCATACTACACTGGTCAAAGTGGTCTCCAGGCTCTTCCCAAGTTCAAGGTGAGAGAATGTGGACTTTTCTACTTGATGAGAAAAGTGTAATAAGTTATAAAAAATTGTCCAGTAGGAAAGCTGGTATTGTTATTTTTGTTTGTTTTTGGCAGAACCGGGGATTGAACTCAGGTCCTTGTGCTTGTCAGGGAAGTGCTTATTCCACTGAGCCATCTCCCCGGCCCTGGTATTGTTATTTTTGAAAAATATACAGTTTTTAGTTTTCATATTTGGAAAAATTTGGCTACTCAGGTATATTTTGTCTACCTCTAATCATTTGTTGAGACTGTGATTATATATGTCCTGCTAATCACAAGAGTTTGACTATTCATTTTCTGATTCTCTGCTTCACTTTGCATAGTTTGTATTGCTGTCTTGAGGATCAATTATATTTTGTCCCCCTTAGCAGTCTCTATTGTTAAGCCTGTCTAGTGAATTTTCTTTGGTTCTTTTCTTTTTTTTTTTTGGTCTTTTTGAGACAGGGTCTCACTATGCAGTTCAGGCTGGCCTTAAGCTCACTTTGTAGCTCAGGCTGGTCTCGAACTCACAACAATCCTCCTGCCTCAGCCTCCCGAGTGCTGGGATTACAGGCCTGCGCCACCACGCCCGGCTGGTTCTTTTCTTAGGTTCATTTTTTTTCCCTTTTAAAATCCTTGAGCATATTCTTAGTAACTATTTTAACTATGAACCTATCTGCTAATTCTATTATTCCTGAGGTTGTGGGAACCTGCTGATAACTGGTTCTTCTCTAATTATAGGTATATTTTGTTTGTTTCTTGTCTAGCAGTTTTTTTTTTTTAAATTGTAATTTTTTTATTGGAAAACAAATATACAACTTGGAATGGATTTGAGGCAAATTGTGCCACAAGCAGATTTTTTTTTCTTTTAAGTGGCTAAACAAAGTTTAAAAAGCAAGTAACAATAAAAGAAAATGTTTCTGGTACAAGACCAGCAGTACAAAAAAATAGTGTACGAGTACCTGGATAATACACCCGTTTTGCAATAGTGCAACTCTTAAGTACATATTGTGACTGTCCGTAGCCACACAGAGTCACAGCTCCACACGTCAACAACAGCATGCTGACAATTTCTAGGAAAACTACTTAAAAAAAGGCATAACCCAGATATTCCCTCATTTTACCAACTCCATCTAAGTTTAGATGTGCAGAAGGGCTTAGATATATCCAGAGTAAGCCACATGCAACATGTTACTTGATCAATTTTCTAAAATAAGGTTTCAGGACAATGACAGTAAGATAAAGGGAAGAAAACATGGAGGAATGAAGTCCTAATTACTATATATGCATATTTTTTGACAGTAGGGGGAAACCTTTTACAGATAAGTTACAAACAAAGAAAAGGCAAATAAACAAATTTGTACAAGAAATTTAACACATTCTGTACAATGTCTTCACTTTGCTGTCATCATTTGTACAAACTCTTCATAGTTTACTTGGCCATCACCATCAATATCTGCTTCCCTGATCATTTCATCAACTTCTTCATCTGTTAACTTTTCCCCAAGGTTTGTCATCACATGGCGAAGCTCTGCTGCACTAATATAACCATTGCCATCCTTATCAAACACACGGAATGCTTCTCTAATTTCTTCCTCACTATCTGTGTCTTTCATTTTTCTTGCCATCATTGTCAGAAATTCAGGAAAGTCAATTGTACCATTACCGTCCGCTTCTACTTCATTAGTCATGTCCTGCAACTCTGCTTCTGTGGGATTCTGCCCCAGAGACCTCATGACAGTTCCCAGCTCCTTTGTTGTTATAGTTCCATCACCATCCTTGTCAAAGAGTGAAAAAGCTTCTTTGAATTCTGCAATCTGCTCTTCAGTCAGTTGGTCAGCCATGCTGCAAGTGCTACTGGTTTCTGAGACGCAAATCTAGCAGTTTTTTATTCCATGCTAAAGCCCCATGAATGTTACATTGTTGAGTGTTTGGATTTTTTTTCTTTGAATAATATTGAAAATTCTTTGGGCAAATAATTACTTGCTAATAGGCTTAATATATTCAAAATGTTCTTGTAAGCTGTGTTAAAGCTTATGCCCTAAGGCTAGTTAAGCCCAACTACCAAGGGATGATTCTTTGAGAGCAACCCCAGAAAGTGCCTCTGGAGTTCAAGGCCATCTAGGTGGTGGGAACTCATGTCCCATTCTTGTATTAGCTCTAGGAATTATTCAGCTTGCAATTCCAGCTTGTATCTTTTTCGCCTGCCTTGAGAGGTTTCATCTTCGGTGATTGAAGGGGCTTGTGTGTAAATTTTTGGAGGTCTTCCTTTGAGTTGTAAATTCCAGCTACCACAGTTTCCCCAAATCCCAGTCTCAGTCTACTCAATTCATTAAGATTGCACTGGCCTGGAAAGTGCTTCCAGGCAGAAAGCTAGGTTGAACACAGGATTCACCTTATTTTCTCAGAAATCACAGATTACTATCTGTTGTCTATTCTCCACTGTTTAAAAACCTTTTTAAAATTTTTTTATCTTTTTAGGAGGCTGAGGCAGAAGGATTGCCTGTGAGTTTGAGGCCAGCTGGAACTGCATAGAGTGACCATGTCTCAAAAATATCAAGAGGGATGGGGAGATGGCTCAGTGAAATAAGCGCTTCCCTGGCAAGCACAAGGACCTGAGTTCAATCCCTGGTTTTGCAAAAAAAAAAAAAAAAAAAATCAAGAATACTCAGCAGACTAGGCACCTGTTGAAGCAAGCTCAGGGACCAGGGTTCGATCTCCAGTACTGCATGTCTTCCTGGCCCTGCCCTCGGGTGCTCTGAGTCAGTAATTAAGTCTGGGTGTGGAGGCATGCATCTGTAATCCCAGCAATGGGGAGGCTGAAACCCGGAGGATCATTAGGAGTATGATTTGTGTAGTGAGACATTGTACCAAATATATTAAAAAAGAAGGATCGAAAATAAAAACGTGTCTTTGGTTTAGTTTTCTAACTAGTTGTATGTGTGGTAGAAGGAAAAGTTCCCTACCAATATTATAGGAAGTTGAAATAAAGAGTTTTACATACAGGATTTTCTATTTCAAAAAACAAAACAAGGAGCTGGGGAGATAGCTCAGTGGAATAAGCGCTTCACTGGCAAGCGCAAGGGGCTGAGTTCAATCCTTGGTTCTGCAAAAAAAAAAAAAAAAAAAGACTAAAGAAAACAAAACAAAAGACTACACAGCTTAGTTTTCAAATATAAAAATGAAGTGAGGTCAGCTTTGTTTGGGTTCAGTTTTAGCTTTCCTCTAACTTGCTGTATAAATATTGACAAATCCCATTTCTTTTTTTTATTATTAATATTTATTTTTTCCCATAATTTTGTTGAAAAACAAATAGCAATGAGACAGTTTCAAATCAAATTAGTAGGATAGTTTCAATAATACATTGCATATTGTTTTCTTAGTGGTTATTTGTTGTACAAGATGCAGATATGATACTCTATTTACAGACATTAGGGGCCGGGGAGAAAATGCACTTCCCTGGCAAGGGCAAGGTCCTGAGTTCAATCCCCAGTGCCACACACACACAAAATAAATAAATAAATAAAAAATAAGTAAGTAAAACAAACATTATAAGAACAGATGCTTCTATTCATTGAATTAACAGAATGTAGCTATCTATCTCAACTATTTTGAATCTATGGATACAAAATGGCCATTCAATTATATCCTCTTTTTTTGTTTAGTTCTGTCATTTAAATATTACAGGTGTGTGAATTCAGAAAAATATTTCAAAATAGTCCAGTAGTAAATAATAGTATTGGGCTTTCTGTATTCCTGGCAATGTCAGAAGTTGTTGACCTGAGTCTTTTACAGCTCAGCATGATAATATAGCTTTACTTCTTATACTTCATTTGTATACATTTCTGCTGGATGGTTATGACCAAGATAAAGCGAGACCTATGTAATAAGTTAATTTTTTTTTTTTTTTTTGGTGGAACTGGGCATTGAACTCAGGGCCTTGCGCTTGCCAGGGAAGCATTTATTCCATTGAGCCATCTCCCCAGCCCCAGATCTATGTAATAAGAACTGCAGCTTTTATATCTAATTAAGGTCAGTCAAATCCCCTCAGGATTTATCCTGAGATCTTGTACTGCAGTTTGTAGATCCTTTGTGTCAGCCATGTGGATGAGTCATGGCCATTGCTTGACCAATTTGCTTTCTGTGAAAGTGTGAGAGAATGTTTTCTCTTTATGTGACTCTCTTTAGGCACACTCTACATCATCGATCACTTTCTTCTTTGGCCTCATAATCTCTTTGATCAGAAAACTTGAGACACAACTGAATTGCATGATGTTACAGTACAGGTTCTAATATGTCCTGAGTCTTAATTGACCTTGAAAGGTTAGGGCCAAAATGTTGGTTGTCCTTGTGGCCCTCCTTTTTCTCTAATTTTTGGTCTGCAATCTTAGGTTGTTAACCCTCCAGAAGAGAAGCTTGTTACCATACAATCTAGGTTGTTGAGCTTAACCTCATTATCTGTCTAAATATCAAACATCTTAGGCTTAACATGGAACAGGTATTTTTCATAAAGTATTGATACACTAAGCTTTAAATCCCTACAAAATATAATGTAAAAAAAATTAAAAAGTTGCCGGGCGTGGTGGCGCATGCCTTTAATCCCAGCACTCGGGAGGCTGAGGCAGGAGGATTGTTGTGAGTTCAAGACCAGCCTGAACTACAAAGTGAGCTTAAGGCCAGCCTGAACTGCATAGTGAGATCCTGTCTCAAAAAGACAAAAAAAAAGTTAAAATATATTTTAAAAATAGGAATAAACAATTATACATGTTTACGCATAAGTTTAGAAATTAACCATATACAGCATTGTAGCAGGACAGTCCCTCCACATTCCTTTTGCTGTCTCCTGCCTTTATTCACCACCTCCCTCTTTTTTTTTTTTTTTTTTTTTTTTTAAAATCTACCCTCGAGACAGCACAGCAGCAACCAGTGTGTCATGACAAGCATCATGTATTCAGAAGACCAGAATGACAGGCATTCTAAGCATGAACCTACTATTACTTCAGTGCAGTTGCTTTGTTTGTAGGTATCAGCATATGTGGCCAGTCATGGTGGGAATTCTTCCAAATTAACTGCTAGATTCGAAAATCTTCTGAAGATTTTCTGGGTCATTGCCTTACCCATCTTATACATATAACTGTATGACTGCCTCTGTCATGTTTCTTAGCTCTTCTTGCTCTCTCTCCATTGTCTAGTCTTCAAGTTCTTGCTTTCCTTTGTGTTATACCTTTCTATTTGTAATTCTTCTTTTGAGTTAGGGAGATTACGATATTTACATGTGTGTTTGGTTTATTTCACTTATGAATATATGTTCAAGTGGCTTCCACTTAAATATGAAGGCTTTGAGTTTATCATTCTTTATAGCTGAGTAATACTCCATTGTATAAAAATACCACATCTTTTTCATCCATTCCTCAGGTGATGGGCATTTTGGTTGTTTCCAAGTTTTGGCTATCACAAATTGTGCTGCTATAAACATAGGTACACATATATCACTATGATATGATGTTTTCAGTTCCTCCGGGAAAATTCCCAGTAGGGCAATAGCTGGTTTGAATGGGATTTGCAGTCCTAATTTTTTAAGGAGTCTCCACATGGATTTCCATAATGGTTGCACCAGTCTACATTCCCACCAGCAGTGGAGAAGGATTCTTTTTTCCCCCAGTCTCTCCAACATTTGTTGTTGATTTCTTTATGATAGCCATTCTTTGTGGGATGAGATGATATCTCAGTGTTGTTTTAATTTGTATTTCACGGATGGCTAGTGATGTGGAGCATTTTTTCATACAAATCCCAATTCTTTGTGGCAATTATAGCCAAGCCAAATTGAGCCAAATACAACCTTACTTTCCCTACTTCTCAGGTATTTCAAAACAAGCAAATAAAAACAAATTTCAGTAAATGAGGCTACAGTCTTAGTTGTCAAAACTGACTTTTCAGACCTCTCTTGCCCACTTTTCCATTCTACACTCTAGTATTTTAGGATTGTGAGCCAAGTGTGGCAAAACTGGTGCTGTTCCCTGTTATTCAACCAGCTGTTTTGGAGCGCTTTCTGTGTGCCAAGAACTGTGAGTCTTTCATGTGAATCCAGTAAGTTTTCCTAAGTGACCCATGGGATAAAATTTATTACCATCATTTCACACTTGAGAATGAGACAGAAATTAAGCAACTTGTATATAACTAAGGAATGGCAATGGCAAAACTAGTACTGATGCAAACCCAAGCTGATGGACTGTTGGGGCCATGCTTTTTTAGTCATTATGTGACCATTTGAAAAGTACTGAAAATGAATCAACTATTGCTGATGTAGAATCATTAAGTTGGGCATAGTGCACATCTGCAGTAACTCAGGAGACTGACGGAGGAGACTTAAATATAGGAGTTTGAGACCAGCTTAGGCAACTTAATGAGACCATGTCTCTTATTAAATAAAACATCCTTAAATCTAAAGCACATGATTTCTGGATCCCCTTTAACAAATCACATTTGTTTAGTCAGCTTGATTTCTATTGGAAAGCACAAAGATTGTGCTTTAGTTGGAATAGGGGATTCCTTAGAAAAACACTTATCAGGATGGCAATAATTGGTAGAATGCTGCTGTCTGGCACAAACTATCTAGAGAAAGAATAGGATATAAATGGAGCCCAGAGTCCAGGGTGTTTTTTGTCACTGGTATTTATTGAATCTCCCCAGTCTGGCATCTCATTTAATATTATAGGTTCTCTTATTTTTTTTCTCCCCCTTCTCAGACACATTTAATTACACCGGGTGCCAAAATGCTAACACTCCTTCCTCAAGAGAGAAAGCCTATTTCTTTCACTCAAAGAAGAATTCCATCTTCGGGCATTAAGCAGACCAGTATTGCTTCCTTCTGCACTTTGAAGCCAGGTACGGTAACCCACCTGGGAGTACTTCATTGTCCAGGGAGCAAAATTCATGTCATGTTGGAACATTTATGAGATATAGTGAAACCATTGTATTGTTAAATTTAACTGACCTATTGTGTTATGGAAACACAGGAAGTCACTGCTTTTTGGAAAACGATGTTCTCATGCTTTTACAAACATACTTTTCTAGTTCTGTGTCACTCAGTCTAGTGCTAAATATTTGTATTTGCTGAGGAAAGGTGATTTGGGAGCTGTCTCAGCGGAGGCTAGTTTACAGAGCATGGTTCCTGCCAGTTGGAGAGCACTGGGAGGAATGCTTAGTTCTGACTCAGCTTGCTTTGTATAAGACTTCAAAGTACACTGTCCCTTCCCCAAATAGAACATAAATTCTCTTTGCTTTACATAATGGGAGGAATTTTTTCAAAACACATTTCCCATTTACATATTCTGATATATTTTATTAATATTTAATTTTTAGGCAAAGTGGAGAACTCTTACAGAACAGTTTCTGCAGTATAATTCTTGTTGAAGAAGGAAAGAAATTAATCATTCTGCTTCTTAGTAATTAAATTTTACTTGATTTGAGTGGAGTGGGAATCCCATGTAATTCATCCTTAAGGCAGCACAAGATCTATTCAGTGCTTGATAAAATGGATACACTAGACACTAATAGTTATTTTTGATATTGTCTTTTCTGGTTACCTTGGCATCCTGATTATGTATTTGCTTCATTTCCTATGAAATGTCTGAGAAGTTAGGAACCTATATTTTTCATACTATCATCAGATTTCAAAGTTGTATAGTTAATATGACTCTTGAGACCTCATAAAACTAGTATGTGTTGAGCATTTTTTTAAAGGAAAGTATTTAGGACTATGTATTGGCCATGATCACTGTTCAGTAGAAATTATAGTGAGTAAAAAACAAGTTAAGAGGGGTTGGGGAGATGGCTCAGTGGAATAAGAGCTTCCCTGGCAAGCGCAGGGTCCTGAGATCAATCCCTAGTACCACAAAAAAAAAACAAAACAAAACAAAACAACAACAACAAAAAAAACAAGCTAAGGGCTATGGAGATGGCTTAGTAGAATAGGCACTTGCCTGGCAAGCACAAGGGCCTGAGTTTAATCCAAAAAGCCAAACAAACAAAAAAAGCTAAACTGAGGCTGGTGAGATAGCTCAGCATTGTAAAGCACCTGACAAGCTTAGGCAGGGGACTGTGGTTTGATCCCCAGCACCACATGCCACACCAGCCCCTCAGGGTGGGCTGAGCTGATAAAAAAAAAAACAAAAAAAAAAACCCTAAACTGATGTTTCCCCTGTTAAGCCACATAAATGAAAACTAAGCTGGAAAAGTGAGCCAGTCTGATGGTATGCCATGTATGACTTTATTAGGTAGAGGTAGGTCATGGGGAATATTAGATCTTATTTTAGAAAGAGCATTTAGGAATGAATAATGACACTGAAAGGAGCTACAAAGTTATTTGAAAAATCTTAAGTAATCCTGTGCTAGGTAGTAATATTAGCTGGTATTGATTTTAGAAAAAAAATCTTACTACATTGTAATGTTTGACCACTTCTGTTTTACTAGGAATAAAAGATGTTGGTAACCAGAGAAATGTTTCATCGTATACAGAAGGTCAAATGAACAAACAGTCCATGAAAGACGCAACTCAGCTAGACTGTTTGATCCAGGGCTCAGAGGATGACTGCATAGCCTCCCCCCTTGCCACTTCAACCCCTGCAGGCATCCAGGAAACTGAACTTTCTCCTAAGTCCCACAAGACTTTGGGCCATCCCAGTGTGAGAACCCCGTGTTTGAATATGTTGTCTTTGCCTCAACCTAGTACCCTATCTTGTGCTGGAGACAGTAAAGCCCCACTGCCTTTTTCCTTCACTGAGGATTTGGAAAGTTCTTGTTTGCTGGACCAGAAGGAGGATTCTTCCAGGAAAAGGGAATGGTTTTATGGATCTGAGAAGCACTGTCAGGACACGGAGGGACACATCAAACCACTTGGGGGCAAGTGCCATCAGTTCTTGGACAAAACTAAATCAGAAAGGAAAGTATCTGCCAAAGAAAATAGGCAGCATTCCATGCACCTAGAGACTTCCAGGGAATCCTGGAGCAGAGAAAACACAGAGTCAGTGAAACAAAATCCTTGTCTTATTTCTTTGTTTTCCTGGGATAGTGAAAAGAATGACAAAGAATCCTGGAGTCAGCTTTTCACGGAAGATTCTCAGGGCCAACGAGTCATTGCCCACAACACTAGAGCTCCTTTCCAAGATGTAAGCAACACCCGGCATCGTGGCTTAGGGCATTTTCCAGCCAGGCCTTGGGCTGAATGCCAGGCTGAGCATACTCAGCTAAGTCTGCAGCCTGATTTGCTCCTTACTCAAGACTCTGAAGGTAATCAAGTTATCAGGCACCAATTTTGAATGTTTATATGAAGGTTTGGTTCTGAGAGCATCTTGAAATGGTAGAATGTAGGAAAATATGTTTCAGGTGGTGTTGCGGTGGGAAGGCAGCATGGGATTAAGCTGTCATTATCAAGCACTTTATGTAAATAAAGCTGGCAGCTGCCACTGGTTTAGACAATGGGACTGGAATCATGCTATTCCCTTAGGAAGGTGGCTGGTGAATTTCTTAAATGAGTCTGTGATGAGTACTGTGGAGGCAGGGCATGAATTTACCCCTTCACTAAACACTGTGCAGAGACCCCTCTGCCTTTTCAGGTGCCTGCCTGGGTGGGTCCTTGCTTCATCTCTGGCTGAAATCTTACGTACTACTTAAGCTTGGAATCATTATTTCTCATGCCATTTTGAGAAATAAGGCAAATTCCCCAACCCAAATGTATATAGAGCTGGGGATGGGAGAGGAAATGGAAAATGGTGATAACCTCATTATTTTATTTTATTTTAGTGGTACAGCATTTTAAACATACACTTTAAATATCTCTCCCTTTAGGCTAGTGACTCAGCAGACTAAGCACCTGCGTAGGCAAGCATGGGGGTTCAATCTCTGGTACCGCATACCCGCCCCTGGGTACGCTGAGCTGGCCACTGAGTCCAGGCATATTGGTGCACGCCTGTAATTCCAGTGCTCGGGAGGCTGAAAACAGAATGATCACTATGAGTCTGAGCTCTGTAGTGAGACCCTGTACCAAATACTTGAGTTTTTAAAAAATAAGTTTATATCTCTCCCTTAATCCTGAGCAATAAAACAATCTAGATGTGACTGTTAATTGTTCCTTTACAAGGTGAAAGGGAACTTGTCCCCCCTTTCTGGGAGCAAATCCCCTTGTAAAACATGTTAACATCTGTAATGCTGGCTCTGGTGGTAATTAGAACATTACCAACTTTATTTTTGAAAAAGTAATTTTTGAATCTATGTTGTGTCACTGCTATAGGTTCCTAACCTGCACAGGTATCTATTTGGCCTGTGTTCTATCCAAGGTATCATCTAACAGGTGCAGTTTCTCATGTTGCAGGTATGGTACCCAAGGCTTAACCTTTAGGGGAGAAACTTGAAAGTTATAAAATGGAACTGCTTTTAAGAGTTTTGTAAAAAAAAAAAAGTTTGGGCAAAATCTCTTCAGAAACCCCCTGGGAAGTTTTTTCTTATTAAATGGCAGGACCTTATAAAGGAAGAGAGGAAGCCAGAAGTCTGTTTAAGAAAGTACATTACCTTAAATTAACAAGAACCCTCTACTCCTAAAGGATTCAGGGTCACCACAACTCAGAAATGGACATAGAAAATTTCTCCAAATCCTTCATTTAATGCCAGGTAGTGTTTCAACCCAAATACACACAGTATACATACCACGGAGAAAGGGGCCCCGAGGGCATGTGAGTCATGCATGATGCAGTAGGTGCAAACCTTGGCCCAACCCAAAGGAGCAGTCAGTCCAGGGCCTGGAAGAAGGATAGTATGTTCTTTCCCCTCCTCACTTCTCTTTCCTACTGGACTTAAACTAGAGTCCACGGAAGAAAGTTTTTAATCAGTGGAACTGATGAGGCTCCAAGGTCTTGGAGGGTAGATTTGGTTGTACAGTATTATAAAATATGCTTCAGAAAAAAACAACCTAAGCCTCCCAGTTGCAGCCCAAGTACTGGTTGGTCCAGCTGCCAACCTCTCCAACTGGACAGGGAGGGATGACTGCTGGGTACTGGTGTAGTTACGGTAGAGCAGCATAAGATCGTTCTGCCTTGTGAACATGGACTTAAACACAGTCCTTTCCCTAAAGCCCTGCTGTGCTACAAGGAAGCTGCTGAGAGTGAGTGACAGCTGCGCACAAAGTGTCTGGTGAGACCAGTTATGGGATCTAATGCAGTGAAGTCATTCCTTCATTTTAGGACCTATTTTCACATAGGGGCAAGAGAATATAAGAAATATGTATCCTACCCCATAAACTAAGCCACTCTACACAATTACCTGCAACAAATGTCTCAATTCAAACCACACAGGCCTTAGCTTCTGCTAAGGTTTGAGGTATGGAAACACATAATCCAGCTCTTCTCCTTCCAGGCTCTAGCTTGTCAGCAAGACTGTTGCAGAAGATCCCTAACTGAGAGGCAGAAACATCTGCGGTGAGGAAGGCAGCTATTGAAGAAATTCCAGGAGCGTGAGACTGTTTGCAGGGTGGAGTGCTATCAGTTTCCTTTTCTACTGATATCTTCTTCCTTCAGAGCAAACTTCCTTCTTAGGACTTCAGAAATAAGCACAGCAGGGTCTTCTTCCTTCATTAAACTCCGGGTCCTGGAGACAAAACAATAGTTTCTATTTAGGAAGTACTGGCTTGGGCCAGGCAGCACTGTGTCTGCATGTATTGTCACTGAATCCTTACAGCCATCTTTTGAGGTAGGTCTTACAGTGTAGACCCTCTTACTGATGCTAATTGAAGCACAAAAACACATGCAGTTTGCCCTGAGTTACAAGCCACTCACCAAGTAAATTAAGTGGTGAATCCAGACTTAAAAAACCAAGATAGCTGGTTCCAGATCTCCTAACTAGAATGTTTTACTACATCCTCCAGTGGCCATAAAGTGTGGGCTAAACTAAGGACCATCAACTTACCGGAGCTGGCCTATAGTGGCTATGCTTCTGTTCCCACTTTCTGAGTGTCTTTTCCTAGCAGCACTTTCTCGTAGCATTTTCAGGGGAAGAGACTAATGACCTGGCCATTCTGCTGTGCCATGCATACCACAGGCTCACCATCACTACTTTTCAGACAGTAATTGAGGACCCAGATTGACTATTAAATCTTCAAAATAGAATCAAGCAATTGCCTGTGTCCTATTAACATTTCTGAACCTTTGCTCACTGGGCTGTTACCATTTTTAGTCATTGTCACCACTTCTCTCTTATAAGGGAGAACAGATCTCACACTACAAGCAGGAGGGAGGAGAGGCTTAGTAATAAGGATCTTGGACACAGTTTGGCTCAACAAGCAAGTAAGAGAAATCTGAGAGTCGATCTATAAAACATTGTCACCAGAAGAAATATGCTCAAGACAGAGCAAAAGCAGCAGCAGTAGCTCAATTTGGGGGTGCAAGGTCAGTATGACTAACTTGGTTTGGGCTGGAGAAAATACATTTAATTTACTTAAAGGATAACCACCAGGAGGCAGTAAGTTGCTGCCCCTTGGTTAGTTTTCAGAGGACAGTAAGGTCTGGAAGCCAAAAATGAATCATTGTACAATGTCATCTTCCCTTCAATAGGAACTTCATCAATTCTGGAGCTAGATCTTGCCTCTAAGCCCTCTAACAACTTTCACTGCATGAACAAATACAGCTGCACCAATTAGGTCCTGGCTATTAAAAACTGGATCTTAAACTAATATACCCAGGGATCTGTATTTGAATAAGCTCCCAGGAAGCTGCTCAGACCACACTTGGAGAACTGCCAGGGCTTTCCTGCTAGATGAGTTTCTTGTTTCAGTTGAAGGCCTCCCCAAATTCCCTCACAGTTCAATATACATGGTTAAAGCTCTATTCCCTGGGGACTCTGCTTAAGGTTTTTTTGTTGTCATTGTGGTATCGGAGATGAATTTGACCTTACGCTGCTATCTCTCTGGTCCTTTAAGATGTACTTTTAACAAATGTGAGCAATTCTGAAGGGCAGCCAGGTTAAGGAACTACTTATGAATTTCAAAAGCTTTGTCCTCAAGTCTATTAATTTGTGGGGTTTTGCATGATGGACCACCTTATGAAAGTCTCCTTCCACCAAAACCACCAGAGATGTAAGTTGGAATAGATGAGTCTTGTGAAATCCTCCCCGCTCTTTTGGCTTGGGTGATTTAACCTAATAAATGTAAAGTGTTATCCCAGGTCGGGGCACAGGCTCTAGCAAGCAGGTAGTTGGCAAACTCTGTGAACAAAGCAACATAGGGCTACTCTTGGGAATTTACTAAGTTTGCTAGATCACTGGCTATGGGTAACTTTAAATCACCAGAGCTTGTTGTCAGTACTTACAGATCTTGGCTCTGTTTTATCCGGTGAAAGTCTTTCAGGATACCCATCATATCTGCAAAGCTGCTGGCCTTGGACAGAGAGATGCAGTCATCCTCTTCTGACGAGCTGCAGGTAGCTTTGTGTTCTGATTTACAACATTCAGGGCTGGCAGAACAAAGCAGGGGGACTGATGGAAGCTCAGGGACCTCTACCTCAGTCTCCTCGGTGATGTCACTAATGACAAAGGAAGTTGTAGAGTGGAATGAGGATCCAAAACAAGGTAAGGGAGAAGAGACATTTGAACTTCCTGGAGATAAGAAATCTGGCGTTAATGAAGTCGAAGCTGAAAGAGAAAACAATAGGCATGGATGGGCTAGAGTTTAGCAGTGATATCTTCTCCCCACAAGCACTGCCTACAGCACACATTCATTTCCTGGCCTGATCACATGACATTCTGGGAGAGCCCAGGATGGTATCTCTAGCCAGTGTAGCCCCTCTACTATCTTTCCCAGTCAGGGGCTCATCAAGATGGCGCACTGGGCTTATCCATGTTTCAGGAGAACCAAAGAAGCCATCCCATAAAGGTTTCGGCTCCTAAAAGCTCCTGTTTCACAGTGTGCTATGAGTGACAGCCCTGTTGTAAACAAGCAACAGTGATGGAGGCAAGTCCTACAATTTGTCCTTTTCTTTGAGACAGTACTTTTAAGTCTCCGGAACTTGCTAGCTATAATCTAGAAATGTCTTGAGCAAAACTAAGATGTTGAGGCCTTC
Organism: Ctenomys sociabilis; assembly: GCA_004027165.1. Taxonomy (NCBI): domain Eukaryota; kingdom Metazoa; phylum Chordata; class Mammalia; order Rodentia; family Ctenomyidae; genus Ctenomys; species Ctenomys sociabilis. The sequence continues at coordinate 32,096 of PVKA01015688.1, read as the reverse complement.
CTAGTTTCCCAAATTTTATGGAGATAATTTCTAAGAAACATTCTAACTACTTCTGTTTGTTTCTTAGATGAAAAAAAAAAAAAAAGAAAAAAGAAATAGAAAAGAAAAACTTAAGTGCAATTAACTTCCATACCAGGGAATTAAGAACATGACAAGTTCAGGGCTGGGGAGATAGCTCACTGGCATAAGCGCCTGCCTCACAAGCACAAGGTTCCAATTTGAACCCCTTGTTCAAAACAAACAACTCCAAAAAGTGATGACTTCAAACAAAGAAAAAAAGTAGGATATTTATGCTCCACCAACTGGTGAGGTTTGGGAGCTATCATTTTGAGGTGTTGAGCATGTTGAGAGAGATCCATCTGTTGGCTGCCTTGGCTCTGTTCAAGGCAGGCTCTTAACCATTCTAGTGGTTCTGCTTTAATCCAGGCAGAAAGTTGGGAGGATGGAAGTGATCTTTGATACAAAGAACAAGGAAAGGGAAGTACTTGAAAGAGATATGTCTTGTGGTGGCAGTGGTGAGAAATGCTTATGTTGGAAAAGAAAGCTGTCACAGGCTCATAGAATATGTAACTTTACAGACACCAGGAAAAGGGCACTGGTCTTTGTGACTAAGGGAAGGAATCTGCCTGGGTTGACAGGCTAAGTGAAGATTTGTTCATGGCTAACCCACTGAAGCCCAAAATGAAATTATCCAAAAACACTACAGTTTAGTGGGTCTCAGGACACCCTGAGCCCTGTACCCAAGTCTTTCTGAATCAAGGACCACTACTTCCCTTATCCTGTTCAAAAGCTAGGAGTAAAAGGGCATCCTACCTGCATCAGCTGCCACTATCTTGGCAATCTGGCTGCGCAGGTGGCTCAGCTCATCCTGCAGCTCAGTGGTACGGCTTAGGGCTGGCAAGGCTGGTTTCTTTAGGGCAAGAAGCCTTTCTTCAGATCCACGAAGGTTGGGCACTGAGGCATTGCGCTGCATGACAATCAGAGGGCTGGGCTTCCAGGTATGCCTCAGGGGGCGTGTGTCACTTCTAAACCAGAGAAAGTATGCTATATCCATCACAGAGAGCAGGACATTTGCCAGTCCCCCATTCCTCCAGTCTACAGCTCTCATTCCAATTCCTGTCAGCCTCATACAATCACTTTCTTTGCTGCTTGGTATTTTTGGGAAGAAGTTTTCTATCTTACCCTCTAATAAACTGGCTACTGCCTTAGCTACCTGACCCGGGCATATGTCTCCTCTTCATCTGCAGCAATCCAGGCAATGTCAGCCAGAGTCGGGACTGGGGGCACATCTCTCAAACACAGATCAGAGATGTTGGGCAGGGTCTGTGAGGAAGCAAAATTCCATGTTTATTGAGGGTCTTTGGGAACTCATTTGAGTTACCTTTTAATAGAGATGGCTGGTCGCTGGCTGCCAAGCTCGGCTCTGGAGGGTGTGCAGGTGCCACGTCTGGCTGTGAAGGTGGCAAGAAGCCCCTGAAGTAGCCCAAGAAACAGGCCAAGGAGATGGACAAGGAAGGTAGAGTGTTCAAACAGAAGCAAAAGGAAGAGCAGAAGAAACTGGAGGAACTAAAAATGAAGGCTGTGGGAAAGGGCCCCCTGGCCACAGGTGGAATTAAGAAATCTGGCAAAAAATAAATTGTTCCTTGTGTGTACAATGATGGTGACCCTGGATTCCGTTCCTACTCAGATATCTGGATGCTCTGCCATGACATCTCTTGACACCTATAACTACCATGAAGTATGTCTTGGAGCCTGTTGTTCATGTAAAAATAAAATTTTATAAAAGAAAAAAAAGAGGTGGCTGTTATCCAAAACCATTTTGCCCTTTGGTTATGAGAATACAGGTCATTGATAACTTCTTATATCAATAAGACATTTCCTGGCTAACTCTTAAACCCTTAATAGCAGGTTTTTCTTTTTTCTTTTCTGTATTTAGAACAGGGTCTACAGTGTCTCAGTATGTAAATCGGACTCCTAGATCAGACTCTTAGTGATTCTCCTGTTTTCAGCCTCCCAAAGTCCTGGGATTACAGGCATATGCCACTGCCCAGTCTTGATCCAGTCTCAGTGTACCCCAAGGGGGTGGGGCCAGCATGATACACTGGGATTGAACCCAGCTGCTGCGCTCTGCCTAAGCAGGCGCTTTGGTTCACTAAGCTATCTGGCCAGCTTTATTTTGGGGACAGGGTCTCCATATATAATTCAGGCTGGCCTTGAACTCAGCGCGATTCTCCTGCCTCAGCCTGCTGGGTGCTGGGGTTACAGATGTGTACCACCACACCCTGAATATTTAAATAACAAATTATTAATTATACAAAAGCAATCATAGTGGGATTTATTAATTAATTTTTCTTTCTTTTTGTACCAGGATAGAACTCAGGACCTTGGGCTTGCCAGGCAGGTACTTAAGCCACTGAGCTATCTCCCAGTGGGATTTCTTAAATAGCTCCTCACCTCAAAGAACCAACATCTAGGAACAGAACTCAGTAAATGATACCATATTAAATGAAATTAGGAGGAGCCAATCATATGCTGAGACTGTTATTAAAACAAAGTACAAAAAAATGTATCTAAAAAATGAACTGTGTGAACTGTCAGGACTGTCATTGTAGGTAACTTATTTTTCCATTTTTATTTTCCACAGTTTAATATATGGTGAAAAATTTAAAAACTGGTCAGATTTTATTAAATATTTACAACAAATATCTAAGAATAGTTAATAAAACAATACACACACCTATACCTGAGTTCAAAGCACATGTTACTGCTACAGATTGGGAGGCGTGTCAGAAGTTAAAGAACCTAGCACTTACAAGAGTTAAATGATCAGTCATGATCACATAGAGGAGGATTTCCATGACCCAAGAGTTAGTATTAAATGGGTCATATCAGGGAAGCTTCCCTTTGCTTTCCTGTATTAGCTCTGACTTTTCTACTGCTCTTGCAAATTAAATGAGTTAAAACAGGTTAAGTACCGGGGGCTGGGGAGATGGCTCAGTAGAATAAGCACTTCCTTGGCAAGTGCAAGGGCCTGAATTCGATCCCTGCTTCTGCCAAAAATACCAAAAAACAGCTAAGTATCTAGCACAGTGTCTAATACATAGTATGTGATTAGTGAATGTCAGCTACGCAAACTCCTGCTCTGAGAAAGTTTGTGTCATTGTCTTTTCATTTTATTTTATTTTTAAAAGAGAATAAATAGTAATAAAAATTATAAATAATACAGAATTTCATAAGCATTTGGCCAACAGACTAGCCTGGACAGTGAACAGTCAAGTGTAGAGGCAAATTCCATGGAGTTAGTCATACCTAGCTGTATCTTCTTTTGTTTCTGATGCTTCCTTCCTCCTCTTCCTTCTTTCCTTCCTTCCTTCCTTCCTTCCTTCCTTCCTTCCTTCCTTCCTTCCTTTCTTTCTTTCTTTCTTTGGTGGAACCGGGGATTGAACTCAGGCCCTTGCACTTGCCAGGGAAGTGCTTATTCCACTGAGCCATCTCCCCGGTATGTCTTTTCATATATATATTTGTCTCTTTTGTTTAAGCAAAAATTGTATTATTTTATGTCCCAGCTTCCCAAACTCAGCACACTCTAATCATTTAACCTGGAGCTGACACCTTACCACAAACTCCTACAGAAAGGCAGCTGGGCAGCTACAGTAGTAGGTCTCACAGAGCTGACCAGGCAGGAATCTCTGCTCCCTGGACCCAGAGGTATTCTGAAATAGCTCAGTAAAGGACCGGCTATATTTGTTTAGAAAGAAAAAGGGGGCTTGAGGACTCAGAGAAACACTAAAAATAGGGCAGGGGAGATAGCTCAGTAGAATAAGCACTTGCCCTGGCAAGTGCAGGGTCCTGAGTTCAATCCCTGGTACCGCAAAAAAAAAAAAAAAAAAAAAAAAAGCAGAATTCAACTTAAGAATCACAGCACTCTGTGTTCATGTGGGGACCTCCCAGGTTACAGGCAAACATCTCAGAGCAGAGCCATTTAACAGAAAAAAAACCCAAAAAGTTGAGATGCAAAATTATTAATTTATGAGCCAACTGGAAGTCTTAACTGTTGTGGTCACAGCTTTATGTACAACCAGGAAAGCACAGTGGCCAGGATCTATTATAAGCACTCGGTAAATATTTCTTGACAAACTGAAAGTGACCAGGGAAGCAGGCCGCACTGGCAATGGAAAGAGCAGCACTGTCTTCACACACTCTTGGGCCTCTACTTTCTCCATCTTTCCAGCCCACTTACCTCAAAGGATGCCCGGGGACACGGCTTCAGGGGTAGATTTGTCCCAATTCTTCTCACTACACTTCGAGCAGACCCATACGGCTTGTTTTGCCAGATTGGGATAGTCTAGAGCAAAATGACAGAAACAGCCACATCTTTAGGGACAATGACTCCAACTACTGTTTTTGTGCTCTCTTCATCAAAGAGAATAAATTTCTCACTCCCAGGGCCAGGGCCCCTTCTGGGAATAAATCAGGTCTCAATAATCAGTGAGAGCAGGTTCTCCAGGTGCCAGCCTTCACCTGCTGCTGCTAAGGTAGGCACTCCAGGGAGGGCCCAGTGAAAGGCTAGCAGTTAGCTTATAGGGACCATTGGGGCTTCCCTCTGCACAAAAGGCAGAAACACTGACTTTTGAACCAACCCCAAGATCACAGTAGGTTCTTCCTTGGATAGGAGGTGGAAGGATAGTATTGATCCAATTTCAGGGTTCCAGAGGAACAGAAGAATGAACTGAGAGTCTCAGGGCCTTGGATAGCAAGCATATCAGCAGGCCCATTGCTCAGTGATCCCACATTCCTTATCCCAGCCCTGGGAATACCCCTTACCACATTGGCTTCCATTCCTGATACTTCAACCAGCTTCTGCACTTGAAGGACAAGTCAGCCTCAGGACACCCTGAAGAGGCTGGATGTGGGACTTTTTCATATCAGGCCATCTTGAGGAACACCAGATTTTAATTCCTGTGAAACAAGCCCCACAGTACGGACTTAGCAGCCAACACACAAGCCCACAAAACCAGCCCCTGGAGACAACTGAGACCTCTGATGTTTTATAGGGGAGGAAACCTGCCTAAAAGGCTTCCTTCTCTACCAACTTACCTGGGCTATGTTCTTTCTAGACTTGCTGGGTAAGCTTGGCCAACCCAGGGAGACTTCCAGGGCTCTAAGGTTTCCTGAGGCAAAACTTAAAAGAGCAGAGCACAAAGGTGCATGTCTATAATCTCAGCACTCTGGGAAGCTCAGACAGGAGGATCACAAGTTACAGCCCATCTTTGGCAACTTACTGAGACCCTTTTCCAAAATAAACTATAAGAAAGGGTTGGTGTTGTAGCCTAGTGTGAATACCTGGGTTCCTCCCCAGTATTGCAAAAGAAAAGGGGAAGGATGAGGGTGGGGTGGAGAAAGAAGAAGGAGGGAGGGAGGGAGAGAGGGTGCAAGCAAGTGTGAGTGCTCTTGTTAGCTAGAAAGTTCATGGTAGAGCCATACTGAAGGTTCCATCCAAGCCCAGTATTCCATCTCTTTTTTTTTTTTTTTTTTTTTTTTTTTTTTTTTTTTTTGTCTTTTTGAGACAGGGTCTCGCTATGCAGTTCAGGCCGGCTTTAAGCTCACTTTGTAGCTCAGGCTGGTCTCGAACTCACAACAATCCTCCTGCCTCAGCCTCCCGAGTGCTGGGATTACAGGCATGCGCCACCACGCCCGGCTCCAGTATTCCATCTTGAAGATGAGACATAAAAGCACAGCATTTGCCACCCAGCCTAGCAGTGTTGGGGTCTACAACAGGTACAAAAAAACAGGCAGCTCATACCAACTGTCTACTGGGCTACACAAGCTAATTTTCCTCCCAGTCTTTTCCCTGGCTTAGCCACCTACTGGCTTTTGTGGCCATAGTCAAGGGTCATGTAACCTTTCTGAATGTGGGTCTCTCCACTTAAAAAAGGAAAGAGGAAAAGCTGCCACTCTAGGTTGCCATAATGCTCAGAAAAATGGGGTATTTGAAAGTGCTTAACAAAATTTTAAATATGGCACAGAGTGGAATCAGCACTCTTCATAGCTGTCCTTGCATGGTGAGGAAATACAATCACTGAGCTCATGTATACTCTTGTTCCTCAAAAGCCAACAATACTTTAGTGTCAGGTCTTGGGCTAGGTACCACAGGGTTATGAAAGGAGTAAGACTGTCATACTTTAAAGGAACTCACAGTCCAGCAGAGAGGCAGGACCTGGACACTTCATTATAAGGAAGGCTGCGAATAAGGCACACTAGGCAGCTGGCCAAGTAAATTCAATGCCCTGTTCCATGGTGAGTTTAGAGGGAGCAGGAAGGCAAGAAAACAAAATGAGCACAGGTGCAGCATAGGCTGCAGAGGGATCTATAAGGCTGTAAAAGCAACAAGGCTGTGTTGTCAGGCAGGCAAGGAATGCTGGCTGAAACATTGCTGGGGAGGGAGCCTGAGCCTGGTCTGACAGCTCTCTAGGGACCCTGATTGGAGTGTTCCTCTTTTACCTTGGGAGAGGAGGGGTCATTTTATGAAAGAAAAATGGAAAGATGGAGAAAGGTTTTGTTTAAGGCCACTCAGTGGTCATTCGATAAAGCACTAAAAGTCAGGTTCAGATTGTGCTGCCTCTGGCACAGGCTCCATCTTTGAATTCATCACAAGCTCTTTATCAAAATCCCCCGGCGTGCCAGGTCCTGTCCTGAATGTTAGTGCCTATGAGAAGTTAACAGCGCTGTTATACCACTTGCTCTTTGCCTCCCCTTCAAAGACTCAGATGGGCCTAGTCCTCGGAGGAGAGCCAAATCTATCTTTCCAAAACACACTGTTAATCATATCACTCGCGTTCAAAACTGGCTTGCAAGGGCCAATAGGATCTGGACTCCTGGGTGTGAGCCAAGGGACTCCAGCCCCATTCTGCCTGCCCTCTTTAGACCAAGCTCTTGGCAAGCGATGAGGCCTATAGTCTGGCTTCACATCCACACTGCCTCCTTCTCCTTTGCCCTCTGCCCTCTGGCCACGCTGTCCTCCTACCAGCACCTCCGAGTCCCTGTTCTTCTACTGCCTCTGCTGGAAATACTGGCGCCCGTGCCCAAAGCTCATTCTGCATTCCCCATCAGAGCTCCGTTCAAGCACCATCCTCCACACCCTGCGACAGGGTCAAGTCCTCTCTTCTTCACCCTCCGCCCGCCCATCACCTCCCTTTTGGAGGCTGCTCAAAACAGAAACTAAATAACTCGGTAACGCGTGAACTGCAGGCCCGAGACTACCCCCGCGCGCCGGCCCGCGCGCTTGACATCCGTGGAATTCAGGAAGGAATGAATACAAACAACTTGGCTCGGATCCCGCCCCACGTGTCACCGTAGGAGGGGCTCCCGGTCCTCTCAGAAGCTCCGGGCTGCCCCGGCCCCCTCAGCCGTGGTAGTTAGGCGCGTCCAAGCGCGGTCTCCCGAGCAAGGCGCGAGCTGCTCCGGGGCAGGACTTCGTCTCTGCGGCCCCACGAGGCCACGGCGCTCTCGAAACTTTGCGAGCGCACCCGCGGGCGGCGTCTGCGCTGGCCGCGCGCGACAGTCTGTTCGAGGGGCCCAGCGGCCTCGCGCGGGACAGAGTCTCTGGCGACCCCAACAGCGGTCGCCGTCCACACCCGGGCCAAGGTCGGCCAAGTCCCCGCCGCCTGCCAGCGGCCCTTTGCACCCACAGGCCCAACGGCGGGATGCGCGGGAGTCCCCGGGCTACGGCTGGTCTCAGCGAGGAGATGCGGGGCAACCTGTCGCGGAGCACGGCTACCGTGAGAAACGTCTAGTGTGTCTCGGTCGCTTCTTGCTCCGTGACTCTGGCGGACAGCTACCCCGCGACTCCGTTTCCCTTGCCAAATTATAACAACCACAAGGACTCCCCCCAACTTGCACGGGGACGGTGGCCACGAGCTCTACATAGCGCTGCGCAACGAGCTCAGCGTACGGCCAGACGCCTAAACCGCGCTCCCCGCTACCGAGCAGGTCCTCTAACCTTTCTCACCTCAGGCTCTGGATCCCGGACTCTTTCACCTCACGGCCCCTCCTACCACAACGGGCCGCCCAGCCTCCGCCACCCTCACTTCCGCTGACCCGCCCCCACCGGAAGCGATCATCTGCAGCTGCGCAATGAGCACCCGCGGGAGGCAGACCCCAGCGAGGGGGCGGAGCGTCAGGGCACGCCCTCCGTCGATGCCACGCCCCTGTAGAGGTCTGCTTACTTGGAAAAAGAAGGCTGAAGATACCTGGAGATCCCTGAGCCCTGATTAGTCGCATCCGGCCGCTTTCTACGCTTCATTGTTGCTCTTCCTGAAGCTGAAGCTTATATTTCTGCTCAGCCATAAAATAGGGGCACTGTTCCCACTTCTATGCAATTATGTTCTGACCACTCTTCGATCTGGCCTTTATCTCTCTGTCTCTTCCTAGTTCTCTGAAATCTTCCTCCAGCAAGAACGAGTTTGACTCATACCCTCCAGTGCTTTGTAGCTTTCTTCTATTTTAGCCTTTATCTGTCCGCCCCCCACGCCACGGTGTATTCAGTTTGCCGATCAAAGGGCTAGATGGCACTGGGGGACGATCCAATTCCTTCCACTCTGTGCTCAAACCTTCACCATCCCTTCTCCATGGCATTTCTAGGCCACATTTCCTCCTCTGCTCTCAGCACATGGCTTGTCTGGCTCCCAGGCTGCAGTCCTTATCTGCCGGGGACTGCTGGCATCACATAGAACAGTCTGTGTAGTCACAACAGCCCCCACACCCAGATTCGTGCATTTGGTGTACTGCCCTGCTGTTACCCTCTTTATAGTCGCATGCCTCATAACAACAACACACTCTGAGAAATGCATCCACAGCTGATACTGTTGTATGAACATTACAGAGTGTAGTCACACAGACTTACATGGCATAGCCTACTAGCCATCTATTGTTCTGGATTACAAGCCTGCACAGTACCAAATACTGTAGGCAATTATAACAATGGTATTTGTACATCTAAATAGAAAAGGTACAGTGAAAGTGCTAGGAGATAAAGAATTCTTTAGCTCCATTATAATCTTAGGGAATGACTATATGTGTCCCAGAATTGATAAAAAAAACAAAAACAAAACATTATTATATTATCTTTTAAATAGGAGATTTTCATTTCACACTGGGCCCCACAAATTAGTTAAGTGGTCGTAGCCAGAGATCTAGAGGTCAAATCATCCATCTGGAGTCTCACCGTGATCATTTGAAGAGTCATCCATTTGGAGTCCCACCGTGTTCAAATGAAGAGGTTGATTTCCAAGTCTAGTTCTGGATGGCAAACTGTGCTTTCATCCTCACTTCCCCCTCCTGGGCAATAGGAGAACATGCAAATTACTCTCCTGGGAAGAGATGTTGTTTTGATGTCCTGTTGGAGCCCTCTTCCAACAAGAAGAATGGTGCCTCCTAACCTGGGAATTTTCTTTACTTCCCGAGGTCATTGACCAATATAAGGTCCAAAAGGCTGGTCTGACTGTAGTGTTATTTATGTTTCAGGGACCTTCCTCGTGGGTCAGGTCAGTGCTGGGCTTTGAGGCTCAGTCCCTGCTCAGTGTTTCTCCTTTCCTTCTTCTGTTTCAACACATTCACAAATGAGTCTTAAAGTGAACTTCTCACAGGTCACCCAATGCTTCTCTCAAGCTCTGCTTCTAAGACAATGGGCTTCACTTCCGGATCTTTCTAGACACAGAACGCCAGATTCTCAAAAGGATAAATTCTACTACTTAGTCTGTCACAAATTTATTTTAGGCAAGTCACTCAAACCCTGTGGTGACAGACAGGATACACCCTGAAGACACCCCAGCCACATTCCTTTGCCCAACTGCCAAGCCAGGCATAAAAGGGTAGGAAGTCAGGCCAAGGAAGGAACAAACTGATCATACTGTTCAAAGGAAAAACACTGAGAGCTACCCTAGTCTCTCCAATTTTATTACAGGACATGTTAGAGTAGGGGGAGGGACATGGCAGAGAGGTGATAAGAGGCCAGCTGGGGACCCTTCCCTGGCTGCGGATGGGCAGTGGTATCAGATGAAGATTCCAAAGGCCTAGGATGGGGGGGTGCCAGCCCCCTAGGAGCAGCATGAGGGAGGGGAGAGGCTCCAGGCTGAGGGGCAGAGGTACTGAGACATTCAGGTGGCCTCCTTCACTGGAAGGGGCAGGAAGTGCCATCTCCCAGGGCACGAAACACATGGCTGAGATCAAAGGCTCTGTGGAGCTCAGAGGGGAATGAGGCATGATTTCCACCTCAGTGAAAACAGGCAAGGACAGAGATGGGACTATGGGGCCAAATAAAACACCCCCAAATCAAGACACAGGCTTGGCAGTTACATGTGGTTTTGAGTCTCAGCTCCAGCACTCTGAATGATCTTGGTCACTTTGCTTCCCTAAGACTCCATCATTTGCAAAATGGGAAATTTGTTGTGGGGATTAAATGAGAAACTACATGTAGTTTTAGCAAAATGCCCCAGATACAGAAGACTCTTGGTTGTTACTGTTGCTGCTATTGTTGTTATATCTAGTACCCAATGAGGAACAGGACTGGCCAAGGGAGGCTCCACATCGGGACACCTAGGGTGGTGCAGGGAACTCAGCAGATGCGGGGACAAGTCTGCCTTCTTCCTCCCTCAGGTCTAAGATGGAGCCCCTGCTGGGATGAGAGGATGGGAAGTGTCAGGCATGCGGAGGGCAGGCTGAGTCCAAGGCCTTCCTTGGAAAAGCCCAGAGAGACCTTCTGGGCCCATGTGGACAGAATACCTGGGGGTAGGGTACACTCATTCTCTGGAGAATGTTTTTAAAAAGCCAGAGGAGGAGATGGAAGAGCAAATGCTGCTTCCCATACGCGCAACTGCAAAAGCATCAAGCTAGATCCATCTAGGATTTTGGACCTAGCCATCATGGGGCTGCTGCTCGGGGAGCCATTGCTCTCTTCTTTCTCCTCAGCATTGTGGTTATAAAAAAAATACCTACAAACTATGAGAAAGTTCACATAAAAACACTTTTCTGCATATATAAGAAAAAGAGACTGGCCATGGTCAGTGGCTCAGGACCCGGATGAAGGCCATGGAGAGTTGGCCAGGGTCCCATGGCGGACAAGCTGGTCTGGGGGACCCCTGGTGGCGGGGCTTATGCTGGCTCTGGTGCAGGCTGTTCTTTGGCTGGACTGCACTTCCATGGAATCAGGGACGGAGGAAAAGGAGGCTTCAGGGCGCCCTGGATCTTACAATCCGGCTATGACCTCTGCTCAGGGAGGTGGTAGGAGTACCTTGGCCCTGGGTCTCAGGGCCCCTCAGCAAGGCCTTCCTAATGGCAGAGTCCTACTTCCTGAGAAACTCCCCAGTCCCCTCCCCCATGATACAGGTTGGAGGGCATGGCACAAGGTTTGCCAAGTCATCTGGGAGCAGCTGTGGTACAGGGCTGTTCTGCATTGGCAGGGGCTCTGCGCACAGGCTCCAGAAGGTTGTAACCCACTGAGACTGACCTGGTGGGGACATCAGACACAGGAGGGCAGCTGGGGTATGGCTAGTAAGAACAGCTCTGTGTAAACAGAAGAACTGCTGGGCCTTTGGGCCCCTTGGCTGTGGCTCCTTCATGTTTCCTTCTGGAAAGAGTAAAAGTCAGATTCTGGGTAGGTTTTGGAGCCAGCTGAGGAAAAAAGGACTTGGGGATCACAGAGCTCATGGTTCACCCTCCATCAGTCCAAGCCCCTTCGGTCTACCCTCAATCACCAAGGCAGAGCTGGGTGGCCACCCTCAGTTGACCTTGGACCCTATAAGGCAGCTTAGGGTGAGGAGGGGTTAGAAGCTTCTCCAGTCTGAGACGGCTGAGGACCACTGAGCCCCACTCCCAGTGGCCTAGAGACACACTAGGACTCCAGGAGGGGTAGGCCACGGCGGAGTCCCTCCTTCAGGAACTGCATGTAGGTGGCTGTGGATGGGTCTTCAAAGGTGGATGAGAAGCTGAAGATGTTGTCTTCAGTATCCTCAGGCTTCATGGAGGTGATATCCAGGAAGTAATTGGCGTTGATGTGGTGGACCTGGGAGAAGGGCTGGGTGAGTAGAGCCAGGAGGTCCTAGGCTCCCTGACTGGAGAGAAGCAGCTCTCTCAGGCCTCCACAGTCCTCGCCCTGGGAGGTATTTGTTAGCACCTGACCCAGCCTGGGCTGTTCTGCCCCTGCTGCTGTCACAGGGCTGTCCCCTTCCTCTTGTGTTCTAGGCAGAAACCTGACATCTTTCAGTGTCACTTTTTCTCCTACCACTGTCCCTCAAAATGGCCTCTCCTCTCTGCTGCTGTGACCTCTGAACTCCACACATGCTTCTACAGATGTCCAGTACGTGGTGGGCCCCTCGTCCCCCCCCACCTTTGCTTCCCTGAGGAGGCAAAGGCTGTGTCACTGGCTTCCTCGAGGGCAAAGCTGTATCTTTATCTTTCTGTAAGTGTTGCTTGGAAAGTGGACAAGTGAGTGAGGGGGTGGATGGGGGAACAAGCAACAGCTGAGCAAGAAGCATGCTGGACGGAGACTCCAGATGATCCTATCTGTGCGCCCGCAGAGCCCCGGGCTGTGCCGGCACCACTGAGCGGGAGCCAGTGATATCCGCCTGGTCTCCCTGTTGCCCCTTCTCCCTGATTCTCCACATCGCCAGGCCCAGGTTCAGCCCTCTGCACTGGGGACAGCAGAAGCCTCCTCCTGCTGCCCTTCCTCTCCCCAAGCTCTCCCTGAGTGCCTCAGCCACCCAACCCGGTGCCTGTTCCTCCACTGCTCCCACCCTAAGCTCCAGAGGCAGCAGACCGCCCTCGTGTGGCCCCGAGCCCCATGCCAAGCAACCCTCGGGCTTACAGGGCAGACCCGGCTTCCTTGCAGGGCCTGGAGGCTCACGCAGGCCCAGGTCTCTGAATCCTTTGAGCCTCACTTTCCTTTTATGTAAAATGGGCATCAGTGATCACCTGTCACTTGAAGCTGTTGTGAGGACTCAGGGAGAGGACGTGGGTGAGGCTGGAGAAAGGGTGGGAAAGGTAAAGTCTTGAAGCCTGGCTCCAGCCAGCTCTCCCACCTTGTCTTCTTTGACCGCCACAAGGTCTCACTCCTCCCTCCTGCCAACCCACCCGCTTCAGTGTGTTCCTGGGGTTCTGCTTCTGGTGGGCATGAGCCAACCCCTGCATTCCTAAGCTGTCAGTGGGGATGAGCTGGGGAACCTGTGGTCTGTGTCCGTCCCTACCCCGCGATGCCTACCACAGTGCCATTGGGCAGGCAGATCATCATTTCCACGGGGAAGCTGTACTTCTCCAGGTGCAAGCCGGCCAGCTGCCTGTGGGACGGGTTCTCCTGGCTGCTCTGTGGGGACAGTTGGCACACACATTCCTGGTACCTCGGCCTCCAGCACTGCCCTAAAGCCTCTCGGGCCTGTTCCCGCCCACTCACCTGCAGCTCTTCCAGCTCCTTCACCAGGGACCAGGTGCTGATGAAGCTCTCATTGAGAAGGGTGAGGATGGGCGAACTTTCCAGGACAGTCTCCCGGAGAGTCCGCCCCGAACCTGTTCAGGGAGAGTCCAAGGCCAGAAGGTGAGGCGCCCCAGCCAGGCAAGGTCCCCCACACGTCTTCCTGGGGCTTCCAATCAGCAGTGATCTAGCTTTGGGAAAAACTTCACGTGCTGCAGAGTGGTCCCTGCCCCCAGGTGAAATAAGATTCAAATAACACACCTGCTTCCTGAGCCAAGACTTGGTGTGGGGGTTCTACCTGGCCCAGTGACTTACAGACAGTGATAGCTTCTTAAATCCACTGAACTCTGTGCCTCTGCATGCAGACTACCCAGAACCCTTTTTTTTTTCTGGTGGATGACAAATTCCTACTTACCCTTCAAAGTCTCAGCTTAAAAATCACTTTCTCCAAGAAGCTTTCCCTGACCTCCAGCTACAAACTGTCACGTCACACTGGATTTTGCCTTATGTCTTACTCATGGTGATGGAACTTAATTGTGCTACATCTGCCTCTGTCCTGCTCTGGGAAAAGGCAGCGCCTAGCCTACTGCCCAGTAGGGCAGGCACCCAGAATGTGAAGACCGGATAAGGGAGGGGCCTTGTTGTACTAGTTTCTGAACCTAATGCTGGCCACCCAAACAACTTTGCATCCAGCAGGTGTTTGATGAATTTTCTGAATAAAAAACATAAGCCCAGCCTCTGCTACTTTTTCTGTCACATTTGTGGCTATCACTGTAGAAGGTCATTTCATATCCCCCTCACAACGCTGGGAGGTACAAATGTTAGCCTCCCACGACTGCTGAGAGAACAGACTGGGGGAACAAAGTCACCAAGTTGAAAATGGCTAGCCGGGGGGAGCCAGGGAGATGGCTCAGTGGAATAAGTACTTCCCTGGCAAGTGCAAGGGCCTAAGTTCAATCCCCGGTTCTGCCAAAAAATAAAAATGGCTAGCCGGGCATGGTGGCGCATGCCTGTAATCCCAGCACTCAGGAGGCTGAGGCAGGAGGATTGTTGTGAGTTTGAGACCAGCCTGAGCTACAAAGTGAGCTTACGGCCAGCCTGAACTGCACGTGAGACCCTGTCTCAAAAAAGACAAAAAAGAAAAAAAAAAAGGTGGCTGAGTGTGAACCAGTCTGCCAGGGCCCCCTTCTCTTCATCCAGCACCTTCCACTGAGCCTTGCACAGGATGCCCCAGCCCTCTGCTCTGGCTCTCCCAGGAGGCGCCTTCCTGTGCCCCTGGTGTGAAGTCTCCCCCTTTCTCCCCCTTAGTAGTCACCCATCTCCCTCACCTCAGCAGGACTGGTCGTCCAGGGCCCCCCACAGCAGGATCGAGTGCACCAGCTTGTTCTCGGCCTTGGCTCGGTCGAAGGCCTCAATGAATGGCAGGTAGGTGACCTGAGGCAGACAGAGCTTAGCTGTGTGTGGCTGGGGTCCTCTTTAGGGACTGAGTATGCATACATATGTGAGCCTGTGTCCCTGCATGGTGTAGGTACATATGTGTGGGTGTTTGAGGAATGCAGCTGAACTGGCACCTCCTCTGCTGTCATAATGGCACAGGGCAGCACCTGTGGCCCTGCCAGCCTGGCACATGCTCCAGTCGGCATCCACAGCTACTACAGTGCTCCCAGCCCCAACCCCCCCCGCCCAGCCCCAGCCTCCCCCCGCTCGGCCTCACCTTCTTGAAGGGGTACATAGCCACCTCCAGGCGCCGGGCAGCCTCCTCCCAGCTCAGCTCCTGTTGCCACCTGATCTCCTCAAATACAAACTGTAGGGGCTCCTCTGAGGGCAGGCGACTGTCAATCATATTGCCATCCTGGTCCAGGATCACGGAGGGCACTGAGGGGCCTGTGGCTTCCAGCTCCATCTGGGCCAGAGGGCAGTGGTAAGGGACGTCTCAAAGATGAAGGGCGCTTCACTCACCGGAGAGCTGGGGCCTGGGCAGGGCCCCGCTGCGGCCTCACCTGGGGTATGTAGCCGATGTCCACCTCCATGCTGCTGCTCTCCCCGGCCCCGTACAGCCACTCCATGTCCACATTCAGAGACCTGGAGAAGCCAGCGCAGGGCAACACGATGGTCAAAGCCCGCTACCTACGTCGGCCTTCATCACAGTAACGGACCACAGCCCCACCTGACAGGTGAGGATGCAGCGCTTTGTACAGTGCCCAGAGGGCATTCTTGCCAGGCTGCCTCTTCCTGAGTTGTTACAAAAATAGTCACTAAGGGCCGGCGGTATAGCTCAGCGGACTAAGCGCTTGCTTAGGTAAGCGCAGCGGCCAGGGTTCGATCCCTGCTTCCGCTTGCCGCGCCGGCCCTGCCCTCGGGTGCACCGAGCCGGCCCTTAGTGAGTCCGGGCGCGGTGGCGCGTGCCTGTAATCCCAGCACTAGGGAGGCAGAAAGCAGGAGGATCACTGTGAATATGGGCTGCATAGTGAGACCCTGTGTACAAAAAAAAAAAAAAAAAAAGAAAGAAAAACCTAAAAAAAAAAAAATAGTCACTAGCCCAGCTTGGGATCATTCACAAGGGCTCTCACGGCAGGTGTGCCCAGGACCTTCTGGGGCACACACGAGGTCAGTGCCTCCTTGCAGGAGATGGCATAGTGCAGGAGGGAAAACCAGGCATCACAGTGCTGCAAGGGCCACCCTGTTCCTCTGCTCCAGGGAGTAGCAAGTCTGTCTTGATTAGTGCAATGCACATCTGCGCCACATGGGGGCGCCCCAGGACTGGTTACTGTAGGTAGAATGGTGCAGGTGAGCTGGATGCTCTGGGCACTTGGCCATCCCTGTGGCCTGGGAACAGCTGCATGGGCTGGACGGACATCTGCACTTCTGGTTTATCTAGATCAGGACTCAGGCCGGCTGGGCTGGTCCCAGAGGGGAGGTGCTCCTTGCTAGGGGAGGCCATAGTGGAACTGTGCTTCTTTCTTGTTTCCCCCTTGGCCCGGTAGTCCCTGCCTGCTTCTTTGAGCAGGAAATGAACCCACTCCCACTCCTAGGGTTGACTTGCTCTTCCCGGGTTACCCCAAACATTCCCCCTCTCCTGCTCTGTAGGTGAAACGGGCCCGGAATCAGCTCCCCACTAGCAGAGGAGAAACCTGGGGCTCAGAGAGGGCCAGGGCCTTGTCAATAGCCACACAGCACATTACTGCCATGGCCAAGACTTAACGAGGGGCCTCAGGGCTCTCAGCTAGGGTGTGCATGTCACCCAGGCCTGCTAAGCAGCTGCATGGTGTCACAGAGGAAGCTCTTAAAACCAGGCCTCTTGATCCATTGTTCTGCTGACAGAGGAGGGACCCAAAACAGGTGAGACAGACAGGCTAGCGGTAGAAAGAATCTTGGGCTAGAAGCTCCGGTAGAAAGAATCTTGGGCTAGAAGCTCCGTGAAGACTCTGCAGAGGTAGCGGGTCTGCCCCAGGCCTCTGTACGTGCTGTTCCTGATAACTAAGACCTTTCTCTCCTCAGGTCTCTGTGGAGCCGTCAGCTCCTCTGGGAAGCTGCCTGGGAAGCCCTCAAGCCCTGCCTGCCTACTGCCTTCTCCATGATAGCAAGAGCAGACTGTAGTTTCAGGTTGGCCCTGGGCCCATCAGCATAGGAAGGGAGGGTCTGCTGGCTGCTGGCTGCTGCACTGGGTCCCTGTGCAGAGCGTGAGGCCAGGCCCAGCAGGTGCCTGGGAAATGAGTCTGGTATGACGGCATGACCCCCTCAGCCCACCTCCCATTTGCTCTGGGGCAGTGCCAGGCCTTCTCAAGAGCTGGCCCTGGGGAGAGGAAGGGGCAGGGCCTGAAGGGTCCACGGGTCCCTCTCTTGTGAGCTCTTGCAGTCTGGATGTGAAAAATGGTAGCAGAGTACTGTGCTTGGCCAGGGCCAGCTCCCACCTGTGATTGGGCACGAAGAGCCGGAAGTCTCGGATGTGGGTGGCATCTTTTGACAGGATAATGTGGCCGGTGAACTGGCCCGGGGAGAACCAGAAGGGGAAGTCAGGCGGCTCACTGAGCTGGAACTCGGCGTGGATACTGCAGGAATGGGACCAGTTAGGATAAAGCCCTTACTTACCCCTCTGTCCTCAACCTGGCCAAACCATGTGGGGGAGAAGACAGAACAGGAGCGAGGGGCATGCAGGGCAGGGAAAAGTTGTGGCCCTCAAGAGCAGCCGTGTTTGGGGATCAGCTGGCCTGCTGTCTGCTCAGGAAACACTGCCTTGATCCACCCTGACCTCCCACAGCTACTCCAGGCCACCAGCTCCAGGTAAAGCAAGTTCCAGACCTTTCCTCCCAAATCTACCAGGGCCCTACGAGCGTCTGACACTACCTTGATGCACAGAGGGCCAACCGGAGGCTCAGACAGTCTGAGGCACAGTGTGGGAGTGGTGGGGGTGGGGGCTTCAGGCAGGCCCTCCCCTAACTGCTCTGCACCTCTGAGCTGCCTTTGAAGTCCCTGGCCACCATGAGGCTCACTTACCGGAACATCACAGTGTAGTAGGAATCGCTGACTGCAGTCAGGCAGGCCACGGCCCCCTGGGGGGCAAAGCGGGTCTTCACGAAGGGCCGAGGGTGGAACATGCTCAGGAGCCGGTGGATGATGACCTGGGGACACAGGGGGTAGGAAGAGGATGTGGCTAGGCCCTCTACACCTGAACCTGCGGGGGAGGTCAGCCCTAGATTCCAGGGGACCTGGGAAAGGTCCAGAGGGAGGCAGGGGAGCAGGCGGGCCAGGCCTGGCACGGGGTTCAGGAGCACATGGGGAGGGGCCTACTGGCTCAGAGATCCGGGTCTTGTGTGGTTGACCTTACCTCCTTGCCCTTGGGCGGTGGTGGGTAGAAGCGGTTGTTGGACAGATAGCCTGTGAAGACACTCAGCTCACTGGGGATGATCCACCAGGGCTCACCCAGCTCCTGGCCTTGAGGGGGAAGGAAGGGCCGGAAGTGGCGGGCGGCAAACACCGCACTCGGTGAAGCTGCACTTGTCCAGTTGCGGAGGCCAGACAGAGCAAGACGGGAGACCTGGGACAGGAAAAGCCCAGGATCTAGTGCACCGAAGACCATGGATCTGAGGTGCCTGTCCCATCTTGGGGTGCAGGTCTTCCTCAAGTCTTGAGCCAGACCACAGGCCGATGGAGTAAGAAGAACCCAGGGAGGTCCTTTTCCTGGGCATCCATCAGCTTGGCCCTGTCCTGATTAAGATGAGAAAGGGTCATCTCACCTTCCTAGGCTGCAGCAGGAGAAGCAAAGGCCAGGCCTATGGCCCACCCAGACCCAGCCCTGCTCAGTCAGGGCAGTGGGCCATGAGAGCTGGAGGGGCTGTCCAGGAAAGGAGGCCAGGGGTGATAAAGTTCTGCGACCCACACAGATCCTATCACCATCCTCTGCATAGAGCAAGTCCAGCTGTCAGCCCACCTGGTGGCTCCAGGCCACCCGACCACTCTGTGAACCTGGCTGTCCACTCTCTAATCCCCCAAGCCCTCCCAGGAGCTCATGTCCCATGGACAGAATTTGTGTGTGGTGCTGAGTCTGGTGGTAGATGTGGGTAGGAATCTTTGGGTAAAATCTTGAGTCAAAATCACAGGGAAGGGGAAGAAGGTTGCCCCCATAAGGGGCCCCCCTCGAGTGTCTCCTTCCCCACCTTGCCTGGGCACCCTGCACCAAGGCCTTCCCTAAGCCCCTTTCCTCTGAGCTCAGGATGGGAGGAAAGCAGGGTGAGAAGTCCCAGGGCTGGCTACATGGTGCTTGGCACTCAGAGAAGGGGGCCTGGAGCAGAAGAGGCCCCACCCATAATACTTCCCAGTCCTTATGGGGTACAGGCGGGAGCTGTATTCCTTCCAGGCATCAGCCAGTAAGACAGTGAGTGCCAGGTGCCCACAGGGGAGCTTGGCCACTGGGGAGCTGGCCTTTCTTTCATGAGCAGGTCTCTGCTCTCTTCCGTACCTCCACAGCTGCAGAGCCAGGCTCAGTGGGGAGCAGGACGGGATGAAGGAGGTGTGAGGAGCTCTCACCTATCGGAGTTCACAGGCAGGACTGCAAAGCTGGACCGGGCCTATCACAGGAGAAGGTGCTGCCTGCTCCCACCCTACTCCTCTGGGAGTGCTGCCTGCCCCTGGTGTCTGTCCCACCCCTTTCTCATCAGTCTGAGGGCTCCTCTACTAGAAAGCAGAGTACACTAAGTCCACCTCCACTCCAGACCTTTCTGTGGAGGACTGATGGAGACCACTGTGAGGCAGCTCTGAGCAGGACTTCCTACTGACCAATTGGTTTCTCATGTGTATGTGTGAGTTTGCCCGAGGCGTAGGCCCACGTCTGCAGATGGGCGGTGGCCCCC
Organism: Ctenomys sociabilis; assembly: GCA_004027165.1. NCBI lineage: Eukaryota > Metazoa > Chordata > Mammalia > Rodentia > Ctenomyidae > Ctenomys > Ctenomys sociabilis. The sequence goes on along the minus strand of PVKA01015688.1, from coordinate 12,290 downwards.
ACTGAGGCCCCTCTTGGTCTGTGAAGTTCAAGACAAGATGAGGACACAGCTGAGGAAGCTTGGCTCCTGCCCCCATTAACCAAAAGGAGACTGCAGCTGCAGACTCCTCACTCCCGTAGACCTTCTGGGTGGTAACAAACTTCTACATTAACATAGGCCTTCCCTGGAGGAGTCCTGAAGACATTCCCAAGGCTTGCCAAGATTCTCACATTTTCTTCAGCATTCTTTTTGCTTGCTAACATAATAAAGATGGGCTGCCTAGAGAAATTCTTTGTCTAAAACCCCAGAAAAATCTCAAATTCCGTGAGAGTTTTTAAGCCTTCAGGAACCATGAAATCATACCATTTATCTCATTTTTTAAACAAAAGCCTTTTCCATCCACTCCTTTGGGAGATTCTGAGCCTGATCAATCCACAATAACTGGGGGATGTTATTAACCCGATAGAAGATCAAACCTCCAGCCCCTGGCATCTCAACTTCAGTGTGTCCAAACTGGTGTCAGCGCCCAATGCATGTACCGGATCGTCCTCTCTCACAGTCCTCATCTGGGCCACTAGCCACGGTGCTCTGGTCACTTCTGGAAGCCTGAGCTCTCCTCCTTCCTCCCCCAGTTCCCACAGTGACACACCCTGCCCTTCCTTTCCCTGCATCCTCCAGGCTGTGCTTGCTCTGTGTTCCCGGCCTCCTTCCACTCTGGGGGCTGGTCTGCTCACTCCTGCCTCTCTCTGGCCTATCCATGTCCTGTCCCCTGGCCCATGACAGCCTGGAGAGCACAAATCTGCTGTGGGGACTCCCCTTTTCAAAGTCAGCTGGGGTGTTCTGCAGCTGCATGATAAGCCGAAGTTAGGCCACCAGACCCTTGGCTGTCTGGCAACTTCTCTCGCAGCTGCACTGACCAGGATGACCCTGTACTCGACCTGGTTCAGCCCCACCAGCCTTTTGGCCTTGGGCCATTGGTCTGCCATGTCTGCCTTTGGGCTTCTGCTCATGCCTAAGAGGCATTTAGGCTGTGTAGGTGTGGGCTGGGCACAGAAAAAAGGTCATCCCTGGCAGAGGGAACGGCAGTGAGCAGGCTCCTAGCACATAAGAAAGGCTGGAGACGTGGGTGGAAGGATGGCAGGCATGGAGGAAGCTGAGTGGGTAGGAGAGGGGGTACAGGTGGGAGGGCACAGGGGTGGCTTGGGCCCTGGGGTGTGCTAAGACCATGTCTACAGGGCCTCAGTGGTTGGTGACCCTAGCCTATGTCTACCTCCCCCTCCGTGGCCTTCTCCTCCTGGCAGGGGCTGAATCTCAGTGGTTCTCGTTCACCAGCGATCAACAGAGAACCTGCTACCACCTGGCGAGAGACGGATGCGCAGTCCTCACTGCAAGTGGGCAGCTGCATTACCAGGGCTGGACTTCATCCCGCCCCCTCCTCCCCTGGGGTCATCTGTGCCGGACATCACTCCCTCCAGGAAGCCAGCCCACGCTCCTCCACCTCAGGGAGGGGCACATGGTCTGTGGACCTGGACCACAGGGATTCTCAGACATGGCACAGCAGCACCCAGAAGGCAGCTGGCAGAGGAAGGAAACAGGAAGCGAGCGCAGTCCCATGCTCGGGAGGGAGCACGCCAGCCAGGTGGTCCCGCGGACTTGCCTGCCTGTGCGGCCACCCCACTCACCCCTAGGAACCCATCTTTGCTCTTTGTCATGGTCTCCGGGAGCAGAGGCTGGAGTCGGGCTTCTATGGTGAGGGTCTCTTCACTGGGGTCGGAGGGCAGCTCCTCCTCCTCATAGCTGGCTGCAGGTGTTGACCCTGTGAGATACAGAAGGCTGCAGAGGCCCAGCCCTTGGGCTGCAGTGGGGTGTCCCCACTGGCGGGTGTTAAGGGAGCCAGGCTCAGAGCTGGGATAACAGTGAGCAAGCGCCAGAACAACAGGCAGCATGTACTGCATTAGAGCTACACAATAGCCCTGGGAGGAGGGCCGTAGCATCATTACAACTCTATTGTACACACGACAAAGTGGAGGCTCAGAGTCACATCCCCAGGGTCACACAGCCATGCAGCAGGGGACTCAGCAGGGAAACCCAGGCCTGATTTGTTCTAAACCTCCGATCAATCTTGACCCTCGTCTGAGTCTTGGGGGACTGTGAGGGGCTCAGTCAAGGGAAGTGGAGTGAAGAAGGAAAGCAAGAGAATCAGGTGTTTGGGGGTCAGTGAGAGAGCACTGGTGTAGGGTGAGGGAAACTGTGTCTCCTCCTTCTGAAGGTGGCCTGGTTCCCTTCTGTATAAACAGGGCTGGGCTGGGAGGGGCTGAGCTTGATTTCTCTTGCTCAGGAGGAGGCTTGCGGGAGAAAGGCTGCCCTTTTCAAAAGGGAGAGAGAGCCACAAGTACCAGTGAAGAGGGTGGGGCTTGTCCTATGTGCTCTCCCACGGTAGATTCAAGCCACAAAGCCCTGCCTGGCCCTGGTGGCCTTGGTGGGCTGCTGGCAGGCTGCGGGAGTGCAGGCTGAATGGGTACATTCAACGCAGCTCTCAATCCAGTCATCTGAAGCCCAGGGCGCTCTTCAAATGCAGGTGACCTGACCCCATCTCAGAATCCACTGAGTTAAGTAAGACCTGAAGGCAGGAATCAGGAAACTGCCCAGCCACTCGGATGCAAATCTCTGTTCTAAAACGCACTATTACTTCTTGAATTTATTAAGTCAATGCGGTCTAGCATTCTCAGTGACCTGGAAACTTGAGCAGAAGGGGGCAGTAAGGAAATGCGGCGTTATTAGTCTGCTTTGCTTGTTCAGTTATTTTACTATATCACAGATAATTAGGAAGACTAATACGCAGGTTAGTCAGGCGCAGTGGAGTATGTGCCGATAGTCCCAGCTACTTTGGAGGCTGAGACAGGAGGATCACTTGAGCCCAGGAGATTCGGGCCAGCCTGGGCAATGTAATGAGAATTCATCTCTTTAAAGGAGAAAAAGTCTGCGGATGTAGCTTAGTAGTACAGTGCTTGCCTACCATGGACTTAGCCCAGGGTTCCATATCCAGCACTACAAAAATAATAATGAAAGCAACAACCAAGTAGCCAGGGAGAGAGCTTAGTGGCTTAAGTGCCTGCCTGGCAAGTGCAAGGTCCTGAGTTCGATCCCCAATACAAAACAAAAAACAAAACAAAAAAAAACTGTAAAAAGAACTCCAGCGTTACTACCCCTTTGATTTTTTAAATAAAAATGTTATTTTTTGGCTGGGGAGATAACACAGTGGTCTAAGCACCTGCCTGATGGGTGCAAGGACCCGAGTTCCATCCCTGGTACCACAATGCCACGCTGGCTCCACGTGTGCCATGCTGGCCATGGAAACCAGGCATGGTGGCACATGCCTGTAATCCCAGTGCTGGGGAGGCTGAGACAGGAGGATCACTATGAGTCTAAGCTGTGTAGTGAGTCCCTGTACCAAATAAATAAATACATAAATAAGTTTTTTAAAATGTTGTTTTCTGAATTACAAATAGCATTTACAATTATATCACTTTGGATGATTATGATTCTTAAGAATCTTAAAGTTTAAAGCAGAACATTAAATACATGCATAGCTACCAGCTAGAGAGGGCTGTTTGCTTCTATTTATTGCTTGATTTTGCTTGTTTACTGGTTTGCTTGTTTCTGGCCCTCTGGTTTTTCCAAACATGCTCCATTGTTTTTGCATTCACAGATTAGAGGCAGTGGATGGATTCTTTTCTCCTAACAGAGATTTATTGTTATTATCATTTTTTTCTTTTTAAAATGTATTTAGCACAGGGTCTACAGGGTCTCTGCACAGATTGGATTTGTGTTGATCCTCCTGTTTTTAGCTTCCCCTGTACTGGGATTATAGGCATACGCCACCCACCTGGACTAGGTATTGGGCTCAGCGCGGCCTGGGGGCAGGGCTGGCAAGGCATGTGGCACAGGGGATCAAACCCTGGTCCCTGCACTTGCAGAACAGGCACTTAGCCCGCTGAGCTATCTCGCTGATCCCTGAGAGATTTAGATGAAAACATTAAAAGTATCCTAAGGCTGAGGATCTATAGCTCAGTGGCACAGCACCTGCTTTGGCAAGGGTGAGGTTGTGAGTTTAATTCTTGGTACCAAGAAATACAAGAAAAGTGTCCTAAACCCACAGACTTTGCTAACATGCCATTATGAGGGGACTTTGGCTCTCTGATCACAAAAAAGGACAGGAGGTGACTGTGCAGATGCTGGTCAGAGAAACACACCCAGAGCAAGAGGAAAAGACGAAGCCAGAAGTGCGGCCTGTTTAGTTGCTCATCTGCTTTCATGATAGAACTGCCTGTGCTGAGACACGGGACACAGCTGCTGTGGCAAATCTGCATTTTCATTTGACCTAGTGTAGCAGCAACACAGGCCACTCAGCCAGCAAGTGCCCAGCCTTTCCACTCATCCCAAAACACAGAAAGTCCACACTGTAGTTTGGGGCCGCCATCACTGTCTTCATGGTCCCATCTACTGACTGACTTCCATCAGGCAATCTAGATGACTGCTGTGTGCCATGATCAGAGGTTTGAGGGAGGTCCCAAGAAGTTGGATGGGAATGGACACAGAGCTTGAAGTGGTGGTAGAGTGTTAGAGAACCAGCTTACAATTCTAGAATGTTCTAAACTCTCATCTTTTTTTTTGGGAGCGGGGGACTGGGCATTGAATTTAGGCCTTTGTGCTTGCCAGGGAAGCACTTATTCTACTGAACTATCTCCTCAGCTCCAACCTCTCATCTTTACAAACAACAACAACAACTAGGCAAAATGGATAGCAATGGGCAACAGCTAAGCAGACTTTCAGACCAGTAATAAGGGTCACAGCTCCTCTCTAAGGGCTTCCTGCCACATTCTGCTCACTCTGCACACAGCTTCTCCCCTTCTCACCTCTGTGGTTGTGCCAGGCCCTGGATCCCAGGTCTAAGCGTGGCAAGCAGCACGGGGTATCAAACCCTGGTCCCTGAGCTTGCCAAAATAGACGCTTAATCCCCTGAGCTATCTTGCTCAGCTTCCTAGTGTGGGCAAATGGGTTGACCTGCCCTTGGTCTCCCAAAGCCAACATTAGGTTGGACATCATGAAAGCCTGGCTCTCGGGGCTGTGGCAAGGTTTAAGAGAAAACACACATGAAGTGCTAAAGTGATGTAAGCCCCAAGTGCTGGAAAGTGATGTAAGCCCCAAGTGCTGGTCAGGGAAGGCCAAGGAAGGCAGGCTGGGGTGCTGAAGCAGTAGGTAAGTTTTACAGCCACCTGCTAGTAAGTGTCAGGGTTCTGGGAGGAGGCCCCTGGTTTCCTCTGCCACTGCAGGCCGCCCTCTTCCTGCAGACACCTTCCTCCCCGCCAGGCCTCTCTGTACCTGTCAGCTTCTCCGCGATGGGTTTGAACTCTTCAGGGCTGAGCCGCATATCCAGGTCAGTGTCCAGTGAGGAGAAGAGAAAGAGGCCTTCTGTCCCCAGGGCCTTCAGTGCTGATTCCTGCTGGGTGGGCAGGGGCTGGGTTGAGCACCGGTTGGATGCTCGGATCTCCCTGGGCCCCAAACAGGAGGTTGGTTTCTGCAGCAGCAGCTCATCTTCCCTGAGTTCCCTCCACACTTTCCCATGTGTCCCAACGTCACTTCTGAACAGTCCCAGCTCCTGCTGGTCCCTGCTTCACTCTGCGCCTTCCTAGATGGTCCGTTCTCCAGGTACCCCACCCAGTGTGCACCCATCGTCCTCCCTGGTCCTGAGTCAGCCAGGCCCTGCCAAGGTCCCCTCCTGCCTGCCGTCCCCAAGTCCCTGCAGCCCCAGCCCCCCACCAGGCTCTCCAGTCCCCGCCTTGCTCTGTGCCTTTGTCGGGTCATGGTCCAAGGCGTCGTCTCCGTGGCTCCCCCAGACTGGAAAGTCCTGCCGTGCTCTGGACAGTCCTTTCCCCTGCCCGCGTGCTGCCCAGCGCCCCTCGCTTCCCTCTGCCCATCCCTGTGTCCTAGACCTGCCGCGCGGCCTCTTGGGCCTGGATGAGGTGGGCGTAGACCCGGGCGGCGACAGCGGCGACGGCGGCGGCCAGCAGGGCTCCAAGCAGGGCCAGGACGCGCGCGGGGCGGCGCGGCGGCGCAGCGGGGCCGCCGGGTCCGGAGCCGGGTTGCCCGCGCTCGCCGGGCCGGCTCCGGCCCATGGCTGCAGCTCGGCTGACTAACGGGCCCGTGGGCGGGGCCCGGGCTGCGCAGGGGCGGAGGGGTGGGCCCGGGCCCCCTGGCGTTGGGACGTGAGGCTCTGCAGGCCCCGTCAGCTTCCCGGCGCCCCTTCCTGGACCGCAGCCCCGCACGCCTGCGCCAGCCCCTGTGTCCCAGCTCCAGGCTGTGACCCGGACACGGAACAGAGAGGGCGCTGCGGCCGGATCTCGAGAGAAGCCTGCAGCCTGCAGCTCCACTGGGGCCACCGAGGCCTTGGGTCCTTTGTTGCAAGAAGCTGGTGGGCGGCCAAGAAGTCGCGTGTCATCCTCGCCACTATTTCTGTAACATCTGCAAGCATCAAGAAGGGGAAAAACTGAAAAGGTCCTTTCTAGTCCAGTTGAAGGACCGCCTCTGCAGGGTCATCACTGCAGGCCGGCTGTGTGTGGGGTCTTCCTGTTGCAGCCCACGCAAGTGGAGAAGCCTTCCTATGGGGCAGGATTCCCCCTGCAGAGGAGGCCACAAGCGGCCCTGTTCATGGGCCCGAAGCTGTGGCCATTCTGCAGGTGGCTACGCCTCTGCGAATTACCTGCACCCTCTGCCCTGCTGGCCCTGCATACCACCGGAGTGACTGTTCCATTTGGCTCGGAGGAGGGCCTTGGGAGTGAGGCAAAGGAAGTGTTTTTCTGTGTGTCCATCCCCAGGAGCCCTGGTTCCCGCTAAGCTCTTTCCACTGTATCTATCCCCAGAGCTTACAGGGCGGCTCTCTCCCCAGAGAAGGCCTTTAGCCGTGAAACCTCTGACAAGAACGCAGCTCAGGGGAGTGAAAGCACAACATCCCTTGGAGATCACAACCAGCTGTCAGTGTGGGTGCTGCTGTCAGGTCTGGGCAGCCAGAGGGATTGGATGGATTTCAGGGCTCTACTGTGTGCCAGACCTGGACTGACAGGGTTCCCTCATGTTGTTCTCAGGTCACTGAGTAAGGTAAGGGTTGTCCACTGCTTTGTCAATTTGAGGAGTGTGAGACTGGAAATCCGTCTACTTGAGTCTAGAACTCTTGCCATCCCTATCAGGCCTACCAGGGCTGGTAGAGATCAAGATTTGCCTCTACTGCTAGTTTGATCTTTTGCTAACCCATCATGATTGTGCCATGAAGGCAGGGCTCTGTCTTCCCAGAATCCACGCAAGGTGTGGCCACTCCCCAGTGTCTGTTGAGAAGTGGCTTCCAGGGACTCTCCAGGGCTGTGGGCCTGACCCAGTCCTTACACTGTATATTAACCCTGTGACCTCAGACCTACCAAGGACATGACATCTTGCTTTGGCTTCTTAAATCTTCCATCTGTACTACTTTCCATTCATTATTGCTAATGTCTGGGGACAGGACAGATGCCAATAGGGAACCAAATCCCGTTCTACCAGGAAGCAAAATTAACAGAGCATAAAGCGGGTTGGGGGAGAAGATTGATGAGCCAAGGTCCCTCGAAAGTAAATGAGGGGAGTTTTCTTTGCCAAATTACTTTTAGTTATTACACGCACTTGTTGTTAAAGACATGGCTACCCCATTGGTCTTTGCTGCCTAGGGCTGAAAGGATGGGTTACTAGGGCTGCAGGTCATGGGGGGGCCTTGCCGAGTTGGGGAAGTGGGGTGGGTTTAGGAGATTTGGCTCAGGGAGCCTTGGCCAGCAGGTGCGTCTTCAGCTGGCTCCAGGGAGATGGCAGCTTTGACCCTGGTAGTAGAGCAGAGCCCAGGTCCCCGGCAGCCTTCCCGGAAGGTCTCCTCTCCAAGCCTGAGCAGCACAGGTTCTGGAGAGACTGGGTGAACAGGGATGTTCTGGCCAGGTGTGGCCCTGCAGGGTCTCTTTGGCACCTCGTTCTTGCCATGGTGGGGACAAAGGTGGCATTGGAGGCTGGCTGCAAATGGAAACTATAAGGCACATGACACATTAGTCATATCTTTGGGGACCTCACAGGTTAGCAGGGAATGTATTCATTCATGAACATGTTTATCAAGGGTCTTAAATTTTTCTTAAATTTTATTTATTGGGCTGGCAAGATAGCTCAGCAGACTAAGGGTCTGCTTAGGCCATACAACATGCTGCACCAGCCCCACCCCATTGCATTGAGTGACTGGGACCAAGTCCGGGTGTGGTGGTGCATACCTGTAATCCCAGCACTGGGGAGGCTGGGACAGGAGCATCATTACAAGTCTGAGCTGTGTAGTGAGACCATGTACCAAATAAATAAAAAAATATTTATTTATATTTATTTATCTGTGTATTTGGTACAGGCTCTCACTATGCAGCTCTGACTTATAGTAATCCTGTTTTCAGCCTCCCCAGTGCTGGGATTACAGGTGTGCGCCACCACACCCGGTTTCTGTGGCCAGCATGGCATGCAGTACCAGGGATGAACTGGAGTCCTTGAGCTTGCTAGGCAGGCGCTTAGACCACTGAGCCATCTCCTCAGCCCCTATCAAGGGTCTTAACAGAATGTCTGTTCCTTCAGACAAGTCAGTAGGGCCTGCGATCCCCTCCTGGGGTGAGCACTCTGGCAGGGCGCCCCTGACTGTCCGCAGGGTCAGGGCGTGGCTACCCAGAGCATTGCACTCAGCAATCACAGCATGTAGGGAAGAGCATTCCAGGAGGGGGGAACAGCAGAGGCAAAGGCCCGGGGCCATAAAGCTTGACCATGAAGTATCACATGGGTTACTGTGGATGACACCAGCAGACTCCAGAGGAGGGATGAGAGGAGGAGACAGAAAGACAGGCTCAGGCTCGGGCTGCCTGGAGAAACATCTGGACTTTATCTTTGAGACCAAGGGAGTCACCAGGAGAAAGACATTCATCAGACTGCTGGGTTCTGTTGGGAGGTGGCAGAGTCCTGATTTCACACGCCTCACTGCACAGAGGATGTTGTAAACAGTGCTGGTGACATTGTTCCCCAGGGAGAAGCAGCCCTGGGGTCTCTGCCTCAAACCCTGCCCCCACATACACGCACCTCTGCCTGCCCTCCATCCAGTACCCTCTTCTGCTTCCCAACTTCCCAGGGGAGGCTCACCCGGCAGGGGGCGCTGCTCTCCAGTTTTCTATTCCAGCTCTGCCAGGGCAGTGAGCCAGCCAGGGAGCCCTTTGGCTCTGGCGTTTCTTCCTCTGATCCCAGGCACTGGACAGGGAGGTGACTTCCCACAAATCCAACCCCAACACCTTGGCAGCCTGTCATGAGACCGGCACTTGGTCACTTGAGGAAACAAAGGCTTCCAGTACCATAGCAAGACTATTATAAGCATGCCTGAACCAGGTGGGCCTTAACAAAATACCTACTATGTGTCTGGAACTGGGCTCAAACTTGTGTTCCCTCTGCCTAGTCTCCAAGAGTACTGGGATGACAAGCATGTGCTAACCATGCCTGGCTCAAATTTCTTTCTAGGAGATAGAATGTTCTAAAATTAGATTATGGGGACAGTTATACAACTGTGAATACTGAAAAAAAAACAAAACATTAATTGTAGACTTTAAATGGGCTGATTCTTTGTGGCATATAATGACAGCATAGGAAAAAAAATTTTGAAGGACTGTCCTGGTGTTGGTGAACTGGAGAGGCAGGAGGGAGACCAGAGGTTGGTGTGGTCTCCACTGGGAGGTGATGGGCTGGGCTGGGGTTGTGTGGATGCTTTAGAAGTTGGAAGAGCAGGGAGTGTGTGGGCGTCACAGCCCAGACTTGCCCTTGGCCCTAGGTGGGCGGTGACAGGCTGGATGGTACCTGCTTGGGCCTGAGCTCAGCTACCTGGTGGCGCCATCCCAAGGGCAGGGGGCCCAGAGTAGTCAGTGCAGCAGGGAAGCCCTGGTGCACCAGGCTGGCCGAGCCACCCTCATAGGGATGCCGAAGAAGAGGTGTTAAGAACATCTGTGTGCTATGAGCTGTAGGGAAGGTGTGGGGAGAGGGCCGGGCCAGCCTACAAATGACAGTGAAAGCCACAGTTTCCACGAGATCATCGAAGGAGGGGGAGGAGTAGCCTTTGCCCTGTGTGGGCACAGAGGCTTCTGGGCCCTGCAGCATTGAGTGGTTTGGTCGGATTCATGGGCCCTGGGCTGGACACTGATTAGGCAGAAAGTAGGTTGGTTTTTAAGGGTCCCAGCTGGTCCAGGTTGGCTCTTGCACCGTTCCCAAAGAGAGAGATTTGTTTCTTCAGGTCAGGAAAGGCTGCTGGGTCCCTGCCTGAGCCTCCCTGGCTTGGGAGACATTTTTGATCTGGATGTGGACGTTATGTTAAGTCAAGCACTGAGAGACTAACACTGCATATTCTCATTGACCTGTGGAAGCTGAAAAGTTGATCTCGGAGAAGTTGAGAGCAGTAGTTATCAGCCCGGAGAGGGTGTGGGAGAAGGAGGGCTGGAGAGCGGGTTGGTGGTAGGGACAGCGGTGCCACTGGGGAGCAAGAACAGCTCCCGGCGCTGTTTTGCACAGTAGGCTCTCAGTTTGCCGGCAATTAATTATTTCAAAAATAGCTAATAGTGAGGATCTTGAATGTTTCCAACACAACAAAATGATAACTGTCTGAGGTGATAGATATGCCAATTACGCGATCTGATCATTATGCATTATATACATGTATCAAAATGCCACACTGTGCCTCATAAATATGTATAATTACGATGTGTCAGTTAAAAATTTAAAAATATATTTTAAAAAATCCCACCGCCGGGCGTGTCGGCGCAGGCCTGTAATCCCAGCACTCGGGAGGCTGAGGCAGGAGGATTGTTGTGAGTTCGAGCCCAGCCTGAGCTACAAAGTGAGCTTAAGGCCAGCAAGGCCAGCCACGACCCGGGGTTAGGAGGTAAGGAGCTCAGATGCAGCATATGCATTGCTGACTGGCTCACTGCAGTCTGGATTTTGCCTCTTTGAGACCGAGGGTCCCACATCCCAGTAGCCTGTCAGTTCCAGGCGGCTTGTTACCCTTCTCCCCTTGGCTCTGGACCCAGCTCCAAAGGCGCCATCACGATGAGCAGAATCTGGGACAGCGAATCCAACACCATCTGCTCGGGCCTTGCTGTCACCCGCGGAGGTCTCCAAATGTCAAGCCCGCGTTTTCTAGCGTGCCTGGAGCTCTACCGTCTTGGCGTTTCTGAGTCTCACCCTCCAGTCCCAGATGAGCAACAGGACCAGAGCGGGATGATTATACAGAAAGGAAAAATTCTTTTGGACTTTGGTATTCAATGGCCAGCCTCACAACCTCCACCATGGGACTCAGCTAGTGTTTAATCCTTGCCATGGGTCCTCACCCTGACTGAAGGGCTTGGAAAAATGTCCCTTCTACCCTCTGGCCAATTGAGAGTGGGTCAGGGCACTGGCCTCACTGAAGGTCTGAGGCAGCTGTGGGCACCTGGGCCTGGTTGGCTCATGTCTCTGTTCCAAATGACACAAAGTCATGATGATGCTGAACGCAAAGTATCTGTTTGCGACATCTCTGGGCTTACGGTGGGATGATGTCCCACGTGTAGCTATGCTTCAATGGGATTTTCATAATTTATGTATACACATCACAGGAAGGACTTTTTATTTATTTGGTACAGGGTCTTGCTATGCAGCTCGGACTTGTAGTGATCCTCCTGTCTCAGCCTCTCCAGTGCTGGGATTACAGGCATGTGCCATCACGATTTTGGTGGCCTGCTAGGTGTGGGGCCAGCACATTATGCAGTACTGGGGATTGAACCTGGGTTCCTTGCACCTGCCAGGCAGGCACCTAGATTGCTGAGCTATCTCCCAGGCCCTGAAGTAATTTTCTGAGTGCTGAGAACAAGGAACATTCTAACTCTTGATGGAGGAGGTGGGGAAGGACACAGGCCAACACCCGCTGAGTGCAAAGATAGGATATTTTATACCCTACTGCAGCTCCGTCTACTCCAATCAAAAAGGTTTTTAAAAGTCTGCTTAAAAGCTCAGAGAAGGTGAGCAGGCAGCACATGCTGATAGTCCTAGGACTCTGGGAGGCTGAAGCAAGAGGGTCACAAGTTTGAGCCCACTCTGGGCAACTTGGTAAGTTAGCAAGACCCTGTCTCAAAATAGAAATTAAAAAAAAAGGCTGGGAATATGAAGTTTCTGGGTTCCATTTCTAGAACTTAGGGGAGAAAAAAAAAAAAAAA